>PNEQ01042646.1:0-33103 GCA_003012365.1 Medauroidea extradentata | reverse complement strand
CGCTTGACCTGTCCCTCCCTCCCGCTCCTATTGTCTGTTCCCCCCCTCCCGCCCGACCTATCACCCTGCCTTACCTTCCTCCTGCCGCTCCTCATTCATGCTACTCTTGCCGGCGCACGGCCCGGGCCGTGATGTGTGTACAATCACAGGTCGCATTATCTAGCGATTCAAATTTTTTTTCCAAATTTTGGGGGTTCAAAATCGCCCTTCGCATTATATGACGTTCCGTACTATACGCCGGCAAATACGGTATGTTGTTTCAAAAGTGAGTGACTAAGTAAAAATCACAGTTGCGAAATGCATGCCCTGACGATTCCCTCTTGTACAGTTGTGATCGGTTGTTACCGATTAAACAAAAGCCACATCAAAACTTTTAAATAACATTAAACAGAAAACAACAAATTTCCATTAATTCACCAAACTAAAGTTAGTATATAAAGTGACTGGGTATACGTCCCAGTTTCAATTTTCCACCTTTGAAACTGTGACTGCACTGCGAGGAAACAGCAATATACACACGACCACAAATCAAAACTACTAGTATTGTGTGTACATGTAATCAAAGACACTAAGTACACACAAAGGTCAATTATAAACACAAAAATTATATCCTGAAAACAAAAATATTACTACTTTAAATTAGCCTTCATGAAAACACTACTAATGCATTACAAATTTCTAACTTACTCTCTCAACTTACAATTCAACAAAACTCACAAGTAGATCTCATTAGTCATTACAATCTGGATTAGCTCACCTCAAACTATGAATCATCACCTAAAAAAAAACTCAACATTTAAGTAAAATCAAGCACACCCTTTTGAACAACGACGAAGTGGCATAACACAACAAATCAAATATCACAATCAAGCGTACCCTTTGAATCAACGACGAGGTAGCCTGTAGAAATACAACATGAAACAAGATTAAACACACACTTTGGAACAACGACGGAGTAGCTTAACACAACAAAACAAATCAAACACTCAGGTATACCCATTGGACAATAACGAAGTATCCTGTACACAATACCAGTATTACTTGAATTACTGAGCCAAAATCACGCCCACGGAATCCAGAGGTGACCTAAGCCAGGTAAGTAACTACTAACTAACTTAAAATGTTCAAAACCAACATTACTTCAACTATTCAAAATCTTTAACTCAGTATACACCATTCAAAATTATAACTCATAGCATAATGTACTCAGTGTCATTTTAAATATTTTCAATATATTACTGTGTGTGTTAGGGAAAGAGAAACTTACTACTCTGTTATGGCCCTGCCTGGCAACCACAACCACAGAGTGAAAAACAAAACAAGTTTAAAACTATTACATCTTAGCAAAAATTACCGTATTTACTTGTGTATAATGCACATTTTTATTCCAAAACTACTGATAAAAATTCAGGGGTGCGCACTATAGACGGAAAATGGAAACAAAAAGCCGCCTCGAGAAAAAAGGGGGGTGGGGAGAGAAGGCTGAGTTGTAAACTGGCGGATGTCAAGCGTGGGAGGCAGAGAGAGAGAATGCCTGGTTCCATCATTACTACACTTCTTTTTCTATACCCCATCCACAGGTATTTTCTGCTGTAACTGTTGTTGCTAAAACCTATTTTTTTTTTGTTTACCGCAGCAGGAAAGTTCGTGTGGGTGGGCGGAAGCAATATGAGAAGTTAATTTTGACATCTCCTGATAACCATCTTTCCAAGGAAAGGAATAAAACAGGGCGACACTGTTCTTTATCACTCCAAGTCAACACGTCCCGCACAACCATCTCTCACCATGCTCAAACAACAAGTACTGCACCACCATCTCGCTCCATGCTCGAGCAACAAATAAAGATAAAGATGGCCGACCCGCGAAGCTTGCTCTCTCCCTGCAGCGCCTGTAGCGGCCTCCCAGTGCACCAAAGTAAAAATGTAATGGAAAATTAATACTAAATTAAATATAATGACAAATTACAAATCTTTATACTTTTAAACAACTTTTAAAGTGAAAATATTCTTCTGAAAACCATAGTTACATAATAAGTTAAAACATAATTTTTAATAAATTTGAACTACGTGTCCTTCCATTGGCTCAAGCCAGCCCACGCAAACATATTACCGTCTCTCTCGCACATTCAACGAGCGGCGGTGCACGTACACTTTGTGAAAAGTAAAAGTATTAGAAAAATGGTAAAATTTAAATACATATAGCGATTACAGGAACTGGGTAGGCACACCCGTGCCATCCAACTACACTAGCCAACAATACACCCAGCCTGGAGTTACAACAATAACAGTTAAGCTGCAAATAATACCGTATTTGTCGGTGTCGGTGTATAGGACGACCCCGCGTATAAGACGAGTCATGGTTTTGAAGGTACAAAATCTTGAAAAAAAGTAAATTACTAATTTTGAAATTCCTGACAGAAAAATATCGTTTTCCTTTGCCAGAAACATTAAAAACTTAGTTTAAATATTTTCAATGCATTTATTATCGGCATATAAACATCATAGTAGACACATAAACGAATAATATTGGCTACCCGCGCACCCAAGAACCAAGGAAATGCACGGCGGCGGCCGGCGATATCTCCATTTGCCGGCAGGTGTGCGCGACTTGGCAACGCCGGACTGAGACCTCGCCGCGCACTACATGGCAACGCCAGGCAACAACAGCTGCTTGCAAGATCATTGCATTCCTGTGTGCTGTTGTCCGCCAGCCTAGCGCTAGACAGACACGTGAATGTGTTGTACGGTACCTAGATCCTCGTTTTTTCCGCCCGAGAGTCTTGTGCTTGCGAGACAAAGGATGAAAGCATGCGGACCTAGATCCTCGTTTTCTCCGCCCGAGAGTTGTAGGCTGGCGAGAGAAAGTATCTCGGCACGCGCTCGCATCGATCGCAGCTTCGCTGCGAGAAAGTGTCCTTTATTATGAATGACGCTCATCAAAATTTTGTACCAAAAATTTTATTAAAATAAACGAGGCACTTGTTTTCATTTGTGACGAAAAACGCAATTCCTTGAAACATCATACAACTCCACAGCTTAGCTTTCAAACAATTTTTGGCTACCAAAAATTTTTGCACCCTCATATAAGACGAGTTAGCAATATTTGAGGTCCAAAAATATGTAAAAATTGTCGTCTTATATGCCGGCAAATATGGTATTAAATTAAAATTAAAACACAAAGTTGCCTCAGCCTAAACAAACCAAATTAAATACATATAAAATTTAACAAATTCAATACTGATACAGATAAAATACTAAACTCCTGTCAACAATATCTCAAAATAATTAAATCGATAATAGCAAATCCAATAAATCAAGCATAAAGAAAGAAATAAAATAAAAACAAGACATGAAATAATAAAGGCCTAAGTGGTGAGTGGACCGCCTCACAGTAACATTATAAAGTGGGTGTCAAGTATTACTCAACTCACTACAAGGTAGGAAGAAGATAATTACTAATGATAAATACATACTGAACTGGACCATATTGATAAACAGTAAATTGCATGAAAAGAACTCTGTAATTAATAATCAAGACTTGTGGGAAATAAATACGTAGCTCCTCATGCATTAAGCCTTACAAATACTATAAAGAAACAGTTTGAAAATGACTTCCACCTTGTAGCCTATTGTAAGATAAATACTAAAGGTTTTGTAGAGCACATGTACAAACAAACTTGCTGAAACAATGAAATACCTTGCTTGGCTGCAGGTGAGACGTGACCAGATCAAACATAAACTAAAACAACCCCTGCAGATTGCGTTTCTTATCTTGTAGTGTGTTTACCTGTTTTACACAATTAACTTTCATGTCAACTCAGGATACGCCAAAAATAGGTAGCAAAATTCGCCAAAACATGGCCTACAGGTATTTATAACCCATAATTGAGTCTCTCAAATCTTCGACATTATTCAACAATCACATGTTGATCAATCCAGACTGGTGCTCCATCCACTCTCTCTGTTGCAAATGGCACGCACTACTCAGTGTTGTATTGACATCATGGAGAAGGGGGGGGGGGTAAGGTGAATGTGTGGCACAATAGGCTGAAGTGGTACGACTGGAATCTGCTGTACTACGCAGCCCTTTCCTACTACAGATTTTTATGTGGAACAGGGAGGGGGGAGTGTTGACAGAGGCACCCAGTGCCCCCAGAATGCCTCAGCAAGCCGAAAGTACCAGAAGAACCCACAGCGCACAACTGTCCAGTGACATGACCACATCCATTACTACACCCCTCACCTGCTTACAACCTAAAGTAAGGCCATTGGCCTGCATGTACTACCGGGACACTGCCTACAAAGGAAGCTATAAGCCCTGCAGCGATAACCTTTGCAGGCTTCCAGGAGTAATAAACAAGAAAAAAACTCAGACTGAAAGATAATAACAGAACACACTAGACCTTCACAATCCTACTTCCCAATAATCAATTTTCTTTAAAATTATATATCAAAATTACTTTACTACCTGTTTTGAGTATGGATGAGAATAAAAAAATAAATAAATATAACTGCAAATTTTAGCATGGTGGCATTATTATGAGTACATATGGGACAGTGCCAAAAGATAAGTGTATATGAATAGCAGGAAAGTGTAAATTAAGGGAAATCTCAAAAAACTCATTCAGCTTACCTAATTTAGTACTTATATTTTTATGTTCTGAAAAAAACTCTCAACAGGTAAATTTCAACTAAAATCAAAGTGAAACTATTGCATGCAAGCAATGCATTTATCATATTTTGTTACCAATACTGGAATTGAAAATACTGTTATGGGAAAATTCGCAGCACGTGCACCCACAACTTGAGAGCATGTTAAAATGTTAGAGAGAAAGATTTTTTTTTTTTTTCCATTTGGTTAACATTAGGTATTTTAAACTCTTTGCAATGCTATCACAAACTTAGACAGCAATGGTACACATTTGAACAAGAATATAAAGTTCTTTACACAGCTCTGCACGTGTCCACATGAATTCGTCACTTTTTTCAATGATTGCCAATTTTTGTTTATCAAAAATTTGTAATTTTTTTTCCTATTATATTACCATCTAAATACACTGTACAAAATGGAAATAGTTTAAAAACACAACTGTTTATAATAAAACCTTTTCAAACGTGTTTCACTTTCGCAAATTTTAGGTTAAAATTACCTACTGTTATTTGCACTTATAAACAAAGGGAAATGAACGTTCGTAAAGAGATCAATGTTGCCAATGTGAGTACAGCAATTGATACCATTCGAGACAATCAATTGTGCTAGTGGTGGCAATTTTCATGCCGCCATCTTGAATTTATTGTGACGTGAGCGCAAACACTGCAAGCGATCATGGTCATTCATCTATGGCTTTGCACGGATTCACCAACTTGGGTGTGGTGCGTTTATTTTATTCTGTTTTATTTCCAAACAAGTTTAGAGGTCCTTTCTGTGTTATCTATGACTCGGACATCTTGTGTTTATACTGTTTTCTGGTAGAAAAAAAAAAACAGCGGGAAAAATAAAATTTTGGTGATGTGACACGTGTGAAAATTTAACATTACACTAAATTGCAGACAAACAGGACTTGCAGAAAAAAAGTGCCAGTTACGGGAAAACGTAAATAATGAGAACATAAATATGAGGTTTGACTGTATAAAATTAAGTAAAAGGACTATTATTTTTATACTATTTACAATATATTGAAGTATTGTTATTATATAAAACAAATGTATATTTTAATAGTTGAATCTTGTTGTTACAACCCCTCACAGTTTCCAGAAAAAGGGTCATTATAGAGAAACTGGTACATTTTGGGCTGATTTTGACCCACCAAATGCCCCTACGTCAATACTTGCTGTTTTTCACATAAAGTTTATAGTCAGTCGTCTCTGGAGTAAAAAATTTCATGTCCGTGTTTACACAATACTAAGGAGAAAAAAAAGTAACGATGACCGGAACTTCATAAGCTTCTTATGCAGCTCAGTTACAACAGTGCAGTTTACGATAGAGAGAAACAAATGTTCATGCAGAAGCAACGTGAGAGGTTATTTCTGACATCTTGTAATCTGTGATCATCTCGTTTAGAAAGGAATGGGTGACATAGGATTTTTTTTAAAGTGTGAAGTGTAACATAAAAAAAGGCAAATTTGCTGCTGACCTAGCACGGCAAATCATGTTATCTCTGAGAGAAGCTGAAAGCGGCAGGCAAACAGCAGAGTGTGTGTGTGTTTGTGTGTGTGTGTGTTTGTGTGTGTGTGTGTTTTTGTGTGTGTGTGTTTGTGTGTGTGTGTGTTTTTGTGTTTTTGTGTGTGTTTTTGTGTGTGCATGTGCATGCGCGTGTGTGTGTCTCTGTCTCTTTCTCTTCTCTCGCACATACGCGTGCATGCACGTGCGCAGCTGCTGAGAAAAGTCTCACCCCAATGGCTCTCCTCCACCCCCTTCGACTATCTTTCTGTAACCAATTGTAATGTGTTATCTCTTTCCTCCCTCTTCCCTTCTCGCTCGCTCCTTCCTTTGGTGCCAGTTACATAGGCTGCATCTTAGATTAGATGGCATCATACATTAACCAGCATTTTCAACAAATGTCTGTCTATCCCGTGTAAAAATTGAATGTTTTGACAGTCAATGCTACCAATATTTTTAACATGTGTCAACACACATGGCAGAATAACATACCATTTAAAACAACAGGCCTACTGCCCTATATACTTTGAGTTAGTGTGTAGAATATGTATAATATTAGTAATTACATAATAGTAATAATACAATACGGTGCACAAGTACTTACAGTGTAGAACTCGTTGATAGAACACACACAAGAAAGGACGAACCCATTTTTCGGAAGCGCGGAGGCTTGCGACATTTCGCCGGCCGGGCCGGCTTCTTCAGGCAGCGAGTGGAGGCACACTGATGTCTGTTGTTTAGGGGAAGTTGGTAATCAGTGCACCTAGCAGCCGGAGGACACACTAGGTGTGGGGGGAAGTTTGAAAGTAGGAAGAGAGGTTATCTGATATTGAGGCCAGGTGGCTGTCTGGATTTGGTGATGTATTGGTGAGCCAGTTCCCAGCGTCTCAACTCAGCACTGTTGTTCTGCTGGAGGTAGAGCCCTCACCATTCTGGTAGTGTAGCAAGAGTCAAAACTGGATTGATGTGTGTGTTCTATCAACGAGTACTACTCTGCAAGTACTTTTGCACCGTATTGTATTATTATTATTATTATTATTATTATTATTATTATTATTATTATGTAATTAGTAAGTCTAGTGGCCTCTTCCCGCCAAATAATTATAATATTAGTAAAGTTCTGTATGCTAGATATTGAATGATGACTTAGTTTACTAATTATTTTATTTATGAAACCTGGTAAAAGAAGAAATTTGGAATATGTTGACAAATTGAAACAAGAAAATGAAAATATTAACACATCCAAATTAACCTAAAATAAATCTCTTTGGTCCAGAAATAAAAGTTATGTTTGCAAAACATGTTAGTTAAGTGAGCAGAAGGTATGCTTTTAAAAATAACTAGAACTGGCGTCACTAATATACTACACAACTAGTACATAAATTAATTACATTGCTCCGGCTAGGTAACTCAGTAATAGTCGGTAGAACTAAAAATATAACCTTTCCCCCAGGACTATTGAGATTAGATTCCAAAACTACAGGATAAATATACAGAAACTATAGTAGATTCCATTGCAAAATTACAAATTCTGATGTCAAAAAATATTAATCAAAATTCATTTTGTTCATGCAAGATCAACTAACACAAATGGATTAAGATTCTGGCTGGTAAACTCATTATTTCTGTTACTCGTGACCTTTTATTAACAGAAGGCATCCCTTGGTGGCACCGACGCTTTCTTGATCACTAAAATTTATTTAAAAATTGAAGCTGCAGGGTCTCTTCTTTAATACCCTGGCTTCCCTGACTTACTACTGGGCTGGGCATTTTCAGAGCTATTCAAAATAGATGGATGGATGGCGTCTGCTTTATCACAATTAGTCGACGAGAGGAATTTTGATTGCCATTCTGTGTCGATGTCCGAGCCAAAGATAAAGCCCTAATCTCCACCCACCCACACACTCACGATTATTGCAGCATTCCAAGCATTCCGAGCTGAAAAAGCTATTTGGGTCTGAGATTATCGAGATGACTGTAAAATAAAAAATAAAAACAAATCATCCGAAATTGCGGTAACGATCTAAACTAACTTGAAACTAAACACATAAACTAAAGACAATTAATTACAGGACTCTACAAAAATAAATAAACAAAAAAAAATACTACTAGATGTGTACTAACCTCCACAGAGAAACACTATCTATCTGGGGCGTTCATTAACTAACCGAACTAAATTTAAAATCTACAAATTACAATTATTTAAGATGCCAATTACAAATAAGTTACAATCAAAATAAAACAAAAAATGAAAGAAATTACAGAACAAACATATTAAATTCTTCTATAGCCAAATGCTATACAGGACATGATCGTAGGACCTGATGAAGCAGTAGTGGCAGCCCTGATCAACAAATTGGTTAACTTCCATGGCCGAAATTGAAAATAATGTGTGTTATACATGAAAAATAAGTAAACTTTTCGGAGGAAACCTAAAATAGTAGCACGGTTCTGTATCCAGCATTAGCAAGTTAACTATTTTATTCTATTCAAATCGCGTAATTTTATAACTAATTTACAAACAACAGCGCCATTATCAGTCAGCCAGTATTGAAAACACATTACCTACGTACTTGTCTGAGATCTAAAAATAATCAAAAGAAAATCTGAACACATTTTGGATTTTATTACAATCATATACGTTAACTGTTGACATGTTATGATTATCAGCTGGAAAGCACATGGTGGCAGAAGGATACACAATGTGTTTGTTTACGTAGTTCTACCATGTTATGATCTGACTAAAAATGTAATTCTTATATAGTATGGATTGTAGCCATTTAGGGCACTACTTAAAGCAAGTAAATAAAATGACTGGTATCCTTATGATGCAGAACAAATCAATTATGTAATCAATAATAACCAAAGTGTGTGTTACGTGTAATAGGCTTGGGAATACATATTACTAAAACAAAACCAATGTAGGCATCAAAGGAACTAAAGTGTCGACTGTGCACCTGAAAGTTCGAAGTAATTTTTAAATAATCAAATGGAAACGTAGATTTATCGTTTCTTGATTCTTTTGATGTAACATTGCTTGTCATTTTTTAAGATGCCTAGAGCAATCACTGGCCATAGAAGTATAACCTTGTAGAAACTAATAAAATTTTTAGTGAAGTTGGAACGTTTGCCGCCATATTGACTTTAAATAAATATTTTAAGAATTAAATATGGCGCCCATTGTTCCACTGTAACCCAACAGAATAGCTGCAGTCTGTGCACAATATTGCGTATCAATTTACACTGTTGCTGTGGTTTAGTGTCAGTAAACGTTTGGAATTAAATTTGAAGAATAAAATTCGTTGAAACTATATGAAGTAAACAATATGTAACGATCACCTGTAAGTAATGATTGCATTTATTAACTAGAAGTAAAATACAAGTAAAAATTACCTTTTCCTAAAAGTAACGAATTACTGCAAGTAAGAATTATTAAAGAAGTAATCGTTGCACATAACAAAATTACTTGTAATTCGTTATGTGCCATCACTGATGGAAACTACCAACTCATCGGCACTATAAGAGTTCATTAGGTTAAAAACATAACAGCGTAGCGAAATACAGCAACAATATATTAACACAAAACAATTCTTGAAGCTAATAGAATTTGTAAAGGCAAATTCTCCTTATCATTCCTTCAACGTTGTAAACCAACAATAGAGTTAGCCATTTATGTAATAAGGAATAGCGAATGCTGTGCACGCTGGTCTATTGTCACGTGAAGGCAAGCCAATGGTACAGACCTTTGATGGTCCAATCCATAAATGATGAACAAATTCACTTGATTTTTTTCGTTTCGTTCCTTCTAGACATGGCTGGTATGGTAAACCACCGCGCAAAAAAATAGTAACAAAGAAATACTTTTACCAAAATTCCGTAAGATATTATTAAAGATGTCCGTAAAACAGTATTAAAATCCATAAAACTTACGGACAATTCGTAAAAATTGGCAGGTATGATAGTGTATTTGACAATATCAATGTAAACCATAGAGATGTGTAAATGTAATATTGCCAGCTCCGAATAGTCTGTATTCCCAACATATGTCAAATAAAATCCAAAAACATTTATTAAGAAACAACTGTGTCTCACTATACTGCTCTTTGACTTCACTTGATTCTAAATAAAAATAGAGTCAAAAACACGTAAGTTGATACCTATAAGGTCATTTGACATTACATATTTTTTGAATTTTTGTAGAGTGAAGCTTGTGCATATCTCAAATATTTATGTTTAGAGATACAATTTTTTGACGCAATAAAATTTAGGCCACTCATGTATTAAAAATGGCCTTAACTCAAAATGACAAATTTTGTAGATGCGGTTCTTTGACACAAATCCCTCGAATTATTCTTGTATCTTCATAAATCAAAAATTTAATTGTAAATTGCCTTCTAATCGAAGGCAGCTTCTTTCCCGCGAAACTTAGATAATTATATCTTTCAAATGATACTATCATAAAGCATATCAAATCTTTTGCCGAGATATTGAACATTGAAATACATGCGTGTCTCACGATGCATTTATTTAATCTCTGCTGACTAATGTAATTTAATGCTAAAAAACCAAAATCAATTAATTCCTTTTCAAAAGATGGGAAAATGTAATTACTTAAGAAAATATAGCATGTTCAGATTACTAAAATTACAACTAAACGTTATCTATTATTTTTAAAAAGTTTGTCAGTACACTGTCACAAGTCCTTTACAAAAAATGGTGAAAAATACACTTGCTAGCAAAAAATAACATTGGAGAAATTGCAATATAATTATGCAAAAAATTAGCAATTAAAATTGATTTAAAAATGTTTGCAAGTACATTAAAATTAAGCAAGGAAGATGAATGCAAACTGAATAAAACTATGCTCGTGAGTCCATGTAGTGAGAAAGTAAGGCAAAGTATTGGTGCAAAATTATGCGAAGCAAATTGTGATATGATACTTTTGCGAAGCCACAGGAATAAAACAATGCGAAGAAGAGCGCAATAAAATCTGATTGAAAATACATACGTGACTAGTGAGTCCACAGCAATACGTACACTGTGCTAAACATACTTGGCACTTACTTTGTTATTTTCAGCAGACATATTTCAGCAACAATAATAAGTGTCTACGTATCAAATAATTACAAAATCTTGTATGAAGCTCTGTGAACACCTTGTAAATCACTTAACTGTCTGTAATGAAATTTGTACAGCACATTGTACAGTAGTGCATTCTGACAGAGGCAAGAAATGCTATCTCCATCTAGTTTCCATACTATTTGCCACCATGCTCTTTTCCTAGATGCTTGTTCAACCGTCGAGTCATCTAGAAACAAAATACAGAGAATCTAACAGTGCGTCGTGGAGACTGGATACCTAAGGCACTTACGAAAACCATAGTTGATCTGCTCGATAGAGTAGACATACCTCATAAAATCAGGCGAGAACCTCGTGCGATAGAAGTCTACTCTGAATATACAACTCTATCTTTTCAACTGGAGGATCCACTCATGACTACCTTGCTCTGGAGGAGGGTAGATAGCTGCCAGCAGACGAAAAACAGAAAAGTGCATAAAAAGTAAACAAAGAGAGGCTCTCGCATGTGTACATGAAACAATATATGTTACGGCGTTTGCGTGCAAGTTCACAAAAAATACATATTTGGGATTTAGTATTTTTGTTAGACTGGAGGAGTTTATCAAGTAAAAATGTTTGACGCGGTGCTTGATGGGGAGCGGGTAGTCTGTCGGAGAGGGCACGGTGGCGAGGCGGCAGCGTGCTAAGCTCAGGATGCACTCCCGAAGTGTCTACCGCCGTATTCCTCGTCGGACTCTCTCCACCGCGTAAGGGATCTTACTGCGAGGGAAACTGGTGCTGCACTGGAGGTTGCACTTTCACAGTAGGTGTAGCTGAAGGTGGATGGGAGGAAGTGGCAACAATGGGGTGCTGATCCCCCAGACAGGAGAGCACAGAGGTGCCAAGGTTTGGAGTTGCATCGGATGGGGGTCCACAAGTCAAGGATGGGGTGGAGACAGGAACAGGTATTGAGGAACAATGGCGTGGCCGTTGAGCAGTGTGCCTCATCGAGCGGTGGCGGAGACCTCCCTCTGAATCCAGTACACCCATGTCTCCGAATCCCTAACCTCCAGTGACTTCTGTACCAACTTAGCGAATTCCTGTCTGGCCCTCAACTTCCTTCCTAACCTCTTAGGCATAGCCTGACTGTGATTTAGATGAGGGTAAGGCTAGCTGATAGTTGGTATTTTGTATCCCGTAGTATCGCCTGTTGTGGCATGTACAGCCTTAATTCAGCGGAACTCTTGTTGGCGCTGGGCAGGCGGGCTTGTAGCAGAGCGCTAGAAGTGCGCCTCAGCACGTCCCTGTGCCTTTTCACCTCTCCCAGTCAAGACAAAACCTAACACTGCTCGGAAAGAGCACAGTGTAATCGTGCTACCTCTAGAGGGTGTAATGAAGAAAATCTGGAAGGCACGTAGCTTACGCCTCGTCCCAGTCGTAAGATGCTTATGACGACCCAATATCAAACTCCTGTGGCGATCCTATGGAATGCAGGGGTCACAGGTGTCTAGCAGGCAGATGGGTTTGTCAACAATGGAAGGTATGGCGAGTGAAGAAAAGACAGGAATGATGTTGCTGCGTGCCATATAGTTTTTGAAATAATCTGTCGTTTGTATTTGTAAAATTAATTTGCGGAGTCTAAAAATTGATGTGGCATGTATATTAGATTATTTCTACATCAATTAATTTTACTGCACTTTTTTAAATGTGCGAGGTTGTGGTAACTCAAGAAGAATGTCCCATTTTCATGTCTGCTTTACGAGTCGTAGCGTGCCCTCGAAATGTTGTGCTAGTTTGCAACAAACTTGGCAATATGTATGCGTCACGTGGACAATTAACAGTCGCAACGAGAGGGAGTTGCAATCGCTTTCATTGCAAAGTCTAGTTTAGCGTTCTAATAAGTGTATGTATATATATATATATATACACGTATATACGAACAAGCGTTTAACACATAAAACAGAAAAACAACGATTTACCATAAATGAATTGTGATAGTAAAATAAATAGATAATGGGCGCCTTGGAAACTTTTAGAGTACATTGCTATGTTGTACATCAAAACGAAGCCAACTAGACTAAATAAAAAAAAAACGTACTGGAATAAATCATGCAACTGGTGTTGAAAGTTTCTTAATTTTATTTGAAGTAACTTAAAAGACTTAAAGTGCCGAAAGAAAAAAAAATGTTTAACATCCTACACCCTTCCTTACAAAAAAAAATGTAAATTAATAAAGTTTAGGGGGTAGCGTAAATGTCCAAATTTGTTGCCAGTTAATTGAAAACTAAAATGCAGCACAAAATGAAGCCTAAAAAAAAGTTTCTTTGGATTAAAATTTAAGTCTGCAGTTCATGAAACTCTTGGAAAAACGACCACTGGGTAACCAGACTTGACTAGAAGATAAAATGAAAAAAATTTGAATTCCTGGTCGAACTACGGTGATGCATTTAAAAAATTGAACAGCTTACAGTATTTTTCTAGAACCAGACTGGAGATGTGGATGGCGTCAGACATGGCGCTAGAGGCAGCAAAACTGGCAGCTCAGCACTAAAATTATCTTCTCGAGCGCCTGATTGGGGCCTCTTGCAGATGGCCCTCGCTCCCTACCATAATCTCCGCAACTTGGTCCATTTTATTACTAAGATAGACTATGTTAAGCTGGTCTTGAAGTCTATAAGGGCCGTAGTTATAAACGTCCTCCGAAGGCTTGCTGGCAAGCCCCTAGCCATTATTCGCGCAGCAGTTCGCTGGCGGTCTTCCACCCTTCCTACACTATACTTGTCTGCCGATGGATCGCCAGGAGATCGCCGGCTGAATGGGAGTTGGATGGTTCTCCTTCATAAAATTTGGCAACTCAGCCTCATTTTTAGCAGCGAACATATACTCATGTGCTCAAAGACCACTGTTATGAACACACCTAACTTTAAAAACAAAATTGTTTCAATTTTGTTTTCCTTGTCTGTAAACAATTTTGTTCTCTTTGTAGTGGGACACATGTGAGATATTCGAAGTGATTGAAGGAAGCCGCGGGAAAGTTTGACTATGGAAGATAAAAAAATTCGACAGTGCGATACACTCCTAAAGAAAAAGCAATTTTTTTGACCGGATAAAAAATACAAAAACATAACTACAAATAAGAAAACTGACTCCGTGTCCAATTACAACAAAAGGAAATGTGGAAGAAAATCACTTCAGAATGTAATTCTTGCGATGTATCGCGCAGAGATGAACTGCAGTTGAAAAGGGATCTTCCATGTCCCTAATATATATTTTGGGTAGTCTCGCATGTCGTTGGTCGTCTATTTATTCATAATAATTGACAACTTCATCCAAGTGCCACATGAATTCGTTAAAATTCCTCGCCATTTTTCATAACTGGTCTCAAGAGAACAGCTGGTGATTCGCCAAATGAGGTCTGGCCGTCATTCACCTGCAATCTCCCAAAAAGTGGAAACTTGGTGGCGAATGGTTGTTCGCCGGCTATCCGCCGCTCTCTGGAAGAGGTCTATAATGTGCAAAACACCAGATTTGGGTGGAGGGAGATTGGTTGTACTTCGAAAGACGTTTATAATTACCGGCCTAAATTTCTGGACGCCGCTGTCAATTTTGAAGAAGGATCAAAAACTGGCTTAAAAATCTTCTAAAATCCCTATTCTTGTAACCAAAGAGATGAAAACAAATGAATTTATTGTGCTGAGCGCTTAAAGAAAAACTATACTTTCAAAAGAATACCTTAGCAACCAAATAAACAAACATTAAAAAAATTACTCTTAGCGTAAATAAACATATGGAAGGGTATCCTAACCTTGCACAACAAATAAAACTAAATAAAATCTAACTGGTATCAGGGCATTCCAACTAAATACAATACAACATAATTTTTTTGAAAATACAATTTTTAAGGTTAATTAAAATATTTGCAAATTTAGACAAACAATTCTGAACTATTTAAAAAAAACATTAATCTGTAATATGTTTATATTACAGAACGCCCCTCCTACGAGTGAGTGAATTTACTAGCACATTAAATTAATGATAGAGTAAACATACATAAACAATAAACAAATACATGTGAGAACAAATAACGGAAGAACACTGACAAAACATCTTACAGTTTGACCAACATTAGATCATTAAAGTCTCAGCTGAAAAAACAATTAACAAGTCATATTGAATAAAACGTTACACTCTTATATTATTCAAATTTCAAAGTCTTGCTGAAAATAAACAGTTATATGCAAGAAAATCGCACAATCAACAAAGTAAAGTAAATGTAGCTCGGAATGGATGAAGCGGCGATAATCGACGTAGTCGGAGATATCTCGAAGTCGACGAAAAATCGATCACATCACGAGCTAGTGAGTAAACACAAACAGTTGACAATGCAACTCCGTGAAGGTGTCGTCTCTTACCGTTCAGAGCTTTTTACGTTATACGTATTTTGTAGGAAATATTTGGTAACTATTGCACCAACACACGCAAACACTTATTTAAACGGTTTTATGATACATTCTGTAACTTACTTATGTTATTGATTAGAATGTTAGACAAAATTTTCACCTGAATCAATGTTCGGCAAGTGCTGTAACTAAGCCATTTTCTGCTGCTTCATAGTGCATTCAACGTCTCAAGTTAATAAAGTTAATTGTTTTAATGTGATGTGAATTCTGTTGCAATCGACAACATATATTTTCACAACGTTACTTTTGTAGAGTTTTTTTCTTTCACGCACGACAAAAGTTTACTGTGTGGCAACAATGTGCAAAGCCTAGCAAAAAATTTACAAAATGTATTAATGACAAAAATTGAAATGGAAGGGATGTAAGGACTAGATGTTCATCACTTAGTAGTATTTCGCATCTCTGCCATATGTTTACGATATATCTTTCCTTACAATAACACATGTCGGAAGACCACCTATACCACAATACTATGTGACAAAAGGGAGAGCACTTGGGTGGCTCTCATTTCCCTAACATTGTCAAAGGAAATATTTTGAAGACAACAACACTACAACGAATAACAACAATCTCAGACATAACAATACATAGGTATGACAATCAACACATTGTACATAATCAAAACAATGCAACAACAAACACATTTCACTTCACTATATACAAAACATGGTCAACATCTACAAAGTTCTTCAGAAAAATGAAAACATGTAGGAGTCAGGAGGACTAAGAAGAGAAATGCTAAATAAAATTTCAATATATTTGATTAAATCTTCCACTAACATTATCCTTTTTAGCTAGAAGATCCACAGGACTAACCGACAAGTAAGTACAGAACTTTATATTAACCAACATAATGTTCATTGGGTTCTAAAAACGTACGTAGGTCACTTTAGAGGTCGAATGGTTTGAGTATTGAGCAAAACTTGAACTGTGTTAACAATACAACATGAACATTTTTTCATGGCCTTGCATTCCCCTCTCTTATACACAAGACAGAACATAAACAACAATTAAAGTATTTAGACCATGTAAACAAAGCAGATTTTCAGAACTCTATATCTTTGTAGTAACTTTGTGGTACTTAGTACTAACAGTGAATGGAATACAACAACCCAGGATGTGAAGAACATACTAAACAGTATTGAGCTCTACTGTAAGGACTTATGGTGACCCTAAAATGATAATACATAGAACACTGAAATAAAATACAAGAACCCTTTAACATAAACACAACAACCATAACAAATAATCCTCAGAGACTCCTCTCCTAACATCAACAATCACAAAGTTGCAGACTGGACAACTGTAACTCCAATTCTAACTGCCTGTCATCACAAAAGTTACTTGCTTCACTATAAGCTGCTTGCATGTCAATTAGGCCTACGCATGATAATGTTTTCAACTCTAGTCTTGTTTGACACAGGGTACTTTGTAAGGTCTGAGCTGAGTAATGTTGAATGCTCCAGCTTCCTTTCCGTCGAGTGTTTCCAAGGCATAGCAATTCTCTTTGATGATGGCCGTAACCTTTAGTGGACCTACATACAAACGTATCAGTTTTTTGGTGATATGCTCCAGCAAAGAACTGATTGGGTTTGTTCTCCTCAACACTAGATCTCCAACTGCTAACTTGTTAAGTTTAGAAAGCTTCTGGAATTTCTTCCGTTTCTCAGCTGCCGAAATAAGCCTTGCTCTAACTAGCTTCAAAACTTCCTCTTGCATTAACTTCTTCTCCTCTTCATGTTTTCACATTTCATAACAGGCAGGATCTTCAGGTTGACTGGCCCCGAGCTAGTTCAACTTACTAGGAACTGCAACATTTTCTCCTGTCCTTGGTGAATTAAAATATACATTTGTGTTGGGCGTAAAGAAAGGTGGTGCTACAGGATTCCATGGTGAGTTACGTGGAAAATATCCTTGCATCTGGGGTACAGCAAAATGTACATTAGGTTGTGTACCTCTAGGATGCACTAGGACAGGGGGTGGCTGTGATACAGGTACATATTGGCCTGTTTGCATTAGATTGACTGGTGGCAAACTAGCAGTGTTAGACTCTGTAATATTTAGTTTACCAAAATCATCATTTTGTTTAGGACCTTCCTTCATTCTCCCTCTACGATTGTAACCCGGAGTGTATCTGGTTTTTCCTTGGTTACTGTGCATGTTGTTTACGTTATGCTTGCTATATTCCAAATCAAGCATGTGCACCCTGGCACTATTATGACTTGTAACACGATGTGTGTTATCTTGTGTCTGACTTGAATACAATGGAGGGTTTATAGTGTTTGGTAACCTTTCATTTTCCCTAGACTGTTGTGATCTTGACAAGCGATCCAATTGGTCGAGCCTTAACAGCTGAAATCGGAAATCTGCTAAGTCGGAATAAGTACGTCCGGACCATTTTTCTTGGAATCGAAGTGGCAGTTGCGCTAAGATGACTTCCACAAACTCGTAATCTTCCATTGGTGCTGTGAGGTGTCGCGATCTTTCGTAAACATCACTAAAGTGCTGTTCTAGTGATTTTCGCCTTGGATCGAACTTCTCTAGTGGTAAATTTTCTCTGATATTACCTTGAATTTTGGAATTCCAAAATTGCTTTAAAAACTTGGAGCGAAAATCTTTGAAAGTATATGTCATGTCATGAACAACCTCCCACCAGTAAAAAGCTGTGGATTTCAAACTTAAGCCAAAACATCTTAATTTGTCAGAATCTGAAAGACTAAACATGTTACTATACTCATCAAGTCGTTTTAGGTAGGTAACTGGGTTTTCATTACTATTCCCAGAGTATGTTGGTACACACTCGGACCACTGCTTGGCTGGATGGTGGATTAAAGCAGCTGTTGGGTTGATGACACTGGAGAGTAAGATGTTAGTAGCTGATGCGTCCGGCGCTGTGTCACACGTGTGTGTTTGTGAAGTGTGACCTTCAACAACGTTATCAGATGCGTGCGCAGCGTTTTCTGTCGCCTTGACTCTCTCTGTCTGTATCTCGAACAACACAACTTCTAATTTTTTATCACGGTTAGTGAGCTGTGCCTTTACGTCTGAAATTTGTTTCTCAATTATTTCTCATGCCTGATGGTGGGCCTGTTCAGTTAAACGAAGCCTGTTTTCTACATGTCCTTCTAACGAGAGTAATTGTGTATTAATTTCAGCTGGTATACTGTCCTGTGTATTTATGTGTGCAACTTGAATTTCAATGTCCTGTACTTTTGATTCCACCTCTGACATTTACACTACAAAACTTTCGTGAGTGGATTCTACATCGTTGCGCAATTGTACTAAAACATTTGTGTTCTCTGTGGCAATCTCGGATATGCGAGTTTAAACTTTGTATTCAAGTTCTGTTTGTGCAGTTTTCAAAGACTGAATCTGTCTATTCTGCTCAGCAAACTTACTTTCCGTTTTCTGTGACATTGTGTTTATGCTAGCACGCAAATCTTCATGAACTGAATTTATTTGAGCATTAACTGTACTGACTTGAGCATTAATATTAACGTACATTTGTTATAGCTGAGTCATGATAATACTCAACACGTTGTTCATGTCAGAATTCTCGTTGCTCGTAGACAACGGATAAGATATCGGGATCGTGTCCTGACCTTGAACGACCTTTGGTATTTGTGCATCACCTGCCCCTCCATCCTGTAACTCGGTCGTTACCGTCGCATTACTAGAAAACGATTCCGGGAGGATCGCATTGAACAATACTTCCCTGACAATATTGATTGCATTAGGCCTAGTATTAGCTCTGAGGTCATCCATTTCTTTTTCTAGTTCATCTGGGTCACGATGAATAGAACTACGTAAAAAATAAGCCTCTCTTTCATTCCCGTTAGCCATCTTAAAATGAGCTTACAAAGTAGCCTGTCTGGTTTGAATCTCGTGGCCCCACTAAGTTGGGCAGACAATCTCTAAAAATTATATATATATATGTATATATGAACAAGCGTTTAACACACAAAACAGAAAAAACAACAATTTATCATAAATTATTTGTGATAATAAAATAAATAGATAATGGGCACCTTGGAAACTTTAGAGTACATTGCTATGTTGTACATCAAAACGAAGCCAACTAGTCTAAATAAAAAAAAACCTATGGAATAAATCATGCAACTGGTGTTGAAAGTTTCTTAATTCTATTTGAAGTAACTTAAAAGACTTAAAGTGCCGAAAGAAAAAAAAATGTTTAACATCCTACACCCTTCCTAACAAAAAAAATGTAAATTAATAAAGTTTAGGGGTAGCGTAAATGTCCAAATTTGTTGTCAATTAATTGAAAACTAAAATGCAGCAAAAAATGAAGCCTTAAAAAAAAGTTTCTTCGGATTAAAATTTAAGTCGGCAGTTCACGAAACTCTTGGAAAAACGACCACTGGGTAACCAGACTTGACTAGAAGATAAAATGAAAAAAATTTGAATTCCTGGTCGAACTACGGTGATGCATTTAAAAAATTGAACAGCTTACAGTATTTTTCGAGAACCAGACTGGAGATGTGGATGGCGTCAGACATGGCGCTAGAGACGCCACGTCCCTCGGGCATCAAAACTGGCAGCTCAGCACTAAAATTATCTTCTCGAGCGCCTGATTGGGGCCTCTTGCAGATGGTCCTCGCTCCCTACCATAATCTCCGCAACTTGGTCCATTTTATTACTAAGATAGACTATGTTAAGCTGGTCTTTAAGTCTATAAATTTCTGGACGCCGCTGTCAATTTTGAAGAAGGATCAAAAACTAACTTTAAAACCTTCTAAAATCCCTATTCTTGTAACCAAAGAGATAAAAACAAATGAATTTATTGTGCTGAGCGCTTAAAGCAAAACTATACTTTCAAAAGAATACCTTAGCAACCAAATAAACAAACATTAAAAAAATTACTCTTAGCATAAATAAACATATGGAAGGGTATCCTAACCTTGCACAACAAATAAAACTAAATAAAATCTAACTGGTATCAGGGCATTCCAACTAAATACAATACAACATAATTTTTTTGAAAATACAATTTTAAAGCTAAATTAAAATATTTGCAAATTTAGACAAACAATTCTGAACTATTTAAAAAAACCATTAATTGTAGTATGTTTATATTAAAGCATGTGTAACGATCGCAAAACTGCTTTGTGTTATGGTCAAAATAGACCCACAGGAATCTAAATTTCACCTCGACACATAAAGTCTTCCCAAATAAGCATGTCTTCAAAATTATTTATCTGATAAATGAAATGAAAGAAATCTACTTCTGAGTTGTTATCAGGGAATGTTTATTTAAATTTTTGCTGATCTGTATGAAAAAAATCACAAATAATAAACTAACTTTAACTTCACTTGCAGGTCACCGAGCAAGGTGGCACAATGGTAACACGTTGGACACGCATTTGGGAGGATCCGGGTTTGATCCCCACCTCCAGCCATCCTGATTTCGGTTTTCAATGGTTTCCCTAAATCGCTCCAGGGGAATACTAGGATGGTTCCTTAACAAAGGCCCTATGAATTGGTTGCTGTCCACCAATTTAGTTCTCAGAACTTGTAATTTTAAGTATACAAACACCTCTCTTGCCACACTCTTTGTACAGTAAGTGTGTTAAATTGTTTAACACTGTTTCCCATGCACCAATTCTCATAACGGCATTAAAAGTTGTCTGATAACAGCTCACATACAAAAAATTACACTCACTTTAAAACTTATTGACATTGAATACCCAATAAATAAAATAAGTAACTTTCACACTTGAAAGCAGGTCTCAAATTTCAACAATTTTGGTCATCAATTTTATGGTGCGAAGATAACGATAACCAGACCACGAATCTGCGTTCCTCCATTCCCTTACGTCTGATAACATGGCATGCGTTGTGGGCTAGTGATGTAGCAGTGTTTTCAGGATGAACGCTACAACTTCCATTCTGTGCTTGTATCAACTGCTCCTCTGCCCCTTTTGCTAGCTTACCCCTTCGCTGACAGCTACTACAATATTTGGACCGTACAGTAGATATGGATGAATAATAGAAGACACATTTAACATATTTTCAACCATCTTAATTTTTTAATTTCAAAATGCCTTGAAGTCCTGTCTTAGACATTTATATACGTATCGGATTGAAGTATACATCATGACAATTGCCAGTTTTGACCAAGATGTATTGATGTTTCTTAAAAAACATATTTTCTCCCGTTTTACTCCTTGGGAGTCTAATTCTGGAAAAAAGAAACATAAAAATACTTTTTAGGTATTTATATAAGCATTATTTTGTAGTGGAAAGCAACTCTGTATCCCAAAGGGCTTGATAGCGATCAGTAATAGATAAAAAACACATTTCAAGTCTTTTCACCACACGTTTGAATTTAAAAAGTCCTGAAATTGAATAATATACGTTTTTTATGAGTGCCCCATTGAAGTGAAAATCACTATGATATGCTGTCAGGCACGAGCTATATTGATGATTCTTCACCCTCTGTGTCAAATTTCGAAAAATCCTTTCTGATTGCTTGCCTATGACCCCACAAAAAATTTCACATACTTAGGTCCAGTGTCCAGTGTTCAATATGTCCATCAGTGATTCAGCGAACTCTTTTATACATAGAGATTAGTGTCCAACATACAACAAACAGTCTGTTAATGTTAAACTTCTAAACCCCACTTCATACCTGCCAACTTGTACGATTTTCCCGTAATTTGTACGGAAAGTAAACCATATTACGGTTGTACGGAAATATAATATATCTTACGTTTTTTGTCTTTAATGAAATGCATTAACATTTTTTAGAGTGTAATGTATTTATTAACCGTTTTAGCGTTTGTTTACCATTTACATTTGTATTGGAAACAACATGGTGGCTGCGGCAATACAACTTATGACATGAATTGTAAGGATTTTATCGTAGCTTTTTTTTTAATCCCGAAGTTTCACGTTGAAAACAAACGGTGTGGAGTTGGCTTAAAAGCGAAGTTTACACACGCAGGGTGGACACAAGAGAGGAACTTCTCGCTCATATTTACCATGCTTGTGCTCAAGTAAAGCAATGTACTAATGAGCTCAGATCAGCAACACAACAGCTGTTTTATCAGAGCAGCAAAATGCATTGAAGTTAGTGGTGGAGTGTGTGAACATGTTTTGTGAGGAAATGTACACAAACAAAACATACGATATCAGTATCATGATTTATCGTCACCTGCACTTATCCCGTTCCTCGTTGTTTTCATTAGGTTTCTCTTAAACTGTTAAGAAAAGGGCATATTTTTATTAGAAACATTTTGTTCAGAATCACCAGTACTATCACCCCTCAAAGCATGTACCTTTCCTCCCGACTCACCCTGTATGTTTACTTATTATAGACCTGTGACTTATTCCGTATCTTCTTGAGCTATTTTGACACACATGGGAACCATAAAATCCAAAATTATGTAAGTAACTGGCCCTTCTTTATCGCAAACATGTTAGAGTTAGAAAAGTATGCGGGTGGTTTTTGAGTTACTTATGTTCAAATAAAAAACAACTGAGCAATTTTGTTGTATCGTTACGTGGATTTGTAACATTACATACACTGTTATAAGTACTATACTTGCAATTACATTTACAATGTAATCGTAAAAAGCGTTAGGGCGATTATTTTTTAAGGCTATGGATGTTGATGCTTATAGCAAATATATTGATCTGAATTTTTAATTTGTAGCATAACTATTATTGGAATATAATAGAACTTTGGTTGTGATAATTATTTCTGTTATATTTTTTTGCTCTCACCAGGTTAAAGTGTCCATACTGCCCTGTAGAACAAAGTCCTTCAGATGCAAGACTTATTTTCTTTTGAAAGAAGAACTCTGCTAGCTGCAAGGAAATTTGTATAGTGTTCAAAAAAACTTTTTCTGTGTTTTGTGTGTTATATTTTGTACTAAAAAGTAATTTTAAGTTTTGTAAATCTGTTTTTCTATGTACAAATATTTTAAGGGTACAAAATGAATATAGTTTGTACATGTAAATAAGTAGCTTCAGAATATTCCTAAGTGAAAGCAAATGGTTGGTGTTGGCAAAGTCTGTGTACATTAAGTAAATGTGTATTATAATTTTTATATGATGGCTGCAGTGTTTTTAATCATTACACATTGTTTTTTATTATACAACTCACAGTTTTTTTGCAAGTTTAGTAATTTTATTTTAATTATTGTTATTGTGAAAATGGAATCACTGGACAACAGGCTTGGCAATCCGTAAGAATGGCAGCATTATAAAGCAGATGTACAAATTATAATAATTCCTTCAGATGTCTGAAACAACCAATTTTATGAAAATATAATTTTAAAGCTGTATGCGAACAAGTATTATTTCACATATTTTTGGTGAGTCTGTGTGGTGTTGGGAACTTTTATTTCCTGTTATGCTACTAAGAAAAATGAAGAAGAAACACACAACCTTCCTTTCCCTTCCACACTGAGTTCAAAGAAACTAACCAACAAAACTGACTTTGTTGCTGATTATTCAGTAATGCTGAAGGAAAGGCATATAGTTTGTTATGATTGTAAATTAAATTTGAAATGCAGAAGTCTGTTCAAATATCATCTCAAATATATTACAAGTAAAACATGGCATTTACTTTACCTACCCTTGATCTTTTGTGATCCATGTTTATGGAATACAGTATTCATATTTTTGCAAGTAGAGAATATTTTGTCTTCTCTCCCACATCTCGCATACTTTTTTGCCCCTGAAGTTGACAGCCACAAATAACTGCTTGCAAATACAAAGGAGAGAAAAAGAGGAATATAACCTGTTTAGTTACCCTCTCTTGCCATATTTTTGGTTAAACAAAAGGAGATCTTAAGAGCTATGAACATTTCTTCCTTTGTAGGAAGATTTTATTCAGTGTGAATATTGTTAAAGCAGATTAGAAAACAGTTAATATAATATTTGCATAACATAGGCGAGGAAATTAATTTTATCTATAACATAATTGTGAATTCATGCTGTCGGGCAAAGAAAAAAGTGTTTGTAAATTGAAGAAATGAATCACTGTCTCAGTCTTGGTTCTTCGCATCGCCACACTCCGTGTTAAGAGTGCCTAGATCCTCACTCGCCGAGCGAATGAGATAAGAATCTAGGTGCACACTTACTTGGCACTGCTTGGTACAGTTTGGCGCGCCACAAACTTGGCATGTCCCAGCAGGCTGTACACACAGCCTTTGCCTTGACTGATGGTAATGCTGGTGTTGTGTATTTTACTGCTCACAGGCTACAATCTGATATTAAAGGGTTTCACACTTATTTTCCTATTATAATAAATCCTTACAGGATGTACGATAAACCCTACTTTTTCAGGCCCTATTTATCAAAAAATTTTATTTCTGTGTAAGTACAGTATTCTTGTTGTAATTTTATTGTATACAGTAGAAAGGCGCATATAACTTTTAACATACGTGATTACTAAATAATTGTTACAACACATTTATTAACACAAACAATCGGTTTTCCAGAAGTACAAACATATTGGCTCTGACGAACAGATTTTCTGTACAGTGAATTTATTTCTTTCTCTCGACTCCAAATCATTAAGCCCCCATTTAACATAACATATGATTCGCAAAAGAAACTCCGGGCATATTTGCATGCACGCGTTCCTTTAACAATTTACGAAATTCATTACATTTAAATAAGCTATTTCTAACAAATATGCAATACAGTAAACAAAAAGAAATCCACTTTTAAGGTTGATACAAACATGCAAACAAGTTTTTCATTACATTGAAATTCATTCAAACACTTTAAATGTGCATGTCCTAGAGCCTTTGAGTTCCAAACGTATCTTATCTAAAGCCGACCTTGCAGGCGTCAATCTCCCACTTTGCAGCACAGTAACCTTCAGCACAATTGACATCCATTCAGTGAAAAACTCGTCGGAAAGCACGAAGCCGAGTCATCCAAAGGGTGAGAACACGGAGAAAAGTGTATAAATAGCAGTCATCCTACCTCGTCATCTCGCCACAAGTTCAAACCTGGGATCCCCTCCAAAGATAGTAGACTTCTCCAAGTGTCTCGTTGATCCATACGTGCTCACGAACTCCTAGGTGCGTCGTCAACTGTAATTAGCGTTGGCTTTAGGAACACCACCATCGAGGTGCCTTCCCTCACGGCATTTTCCGTTGTCGTTCCTAAGTCCTCGGCACATTCTACTAACTCCGACCGGCACCAAAAGTAGAAGACCCCTCTCCCAAGTGCACGACAACGACGCTTGCCGGCTCCACCCCCCTCCTCCCTCCACACTCTCCTTACGCCTCGAGAGTGCATGCGTCGAAGCGCCGCTGACCACTTGGTGAGGAGGAGGGAAAAGGAAGAATGAAAAAATAGGAGTGAAAGGGGGGGGGACATAGAAATCAAGAGTGAAAACCATTAAAATAAACCCAACATAAAATTCAAATACCAAAATTAAATATATCAAACTAACCTAAAAAGAAAAAAGTCAACTGAGAGTGGCTCAACATCAATGACTATTCAAAAACAATTTCACTCCTTTTTGCCTCTCTAGGGGCTGAATCCTCATAAATGAACATTTCTAGGACTGGGCTCTGCTTTGACAAGTCAGTCAATCTTCTCTTTAATATATAGAGATAACCATTAAGAGTATTGTATTCGTTTTTGTCTACATAATTAGTGAGAATTTTGTTGCAAATTATCAGTGAAAGTGTTTTTAACCAGTTATTTTCTCGCTTCTCGTCACCATGCTTATTTTCTACATGTTTAAGTTGCACATTTATAGAGGTAGTCTGCAACTTCTTAAAGTATAGAGCTGTGCTAGTACTGCATTATTTTTCTACCATTGTTCTCCCTAGTTTTATATTTTTTTAATGTTACATGAACGTGTCCATAATCGCTTGGGTCACATGAAGCAGATGCCTAGCAAATGTATCTATAGAAAACCTGATACTTGTAGAACTGTGATTCCGGCTAATTGCAGGACTTCATTCCAATTCGTAGAGATAGCTCTTGATTTCCAATTTTAGAAACCTAATCTCCTTTGTGAAAGTTCCGACACTTCTGTAGCTGTCGTAAAGAGTACAGGTATTTTGTATAGGCAAACAAAAATGTGTAATATGTATACTTTCACAAGAAAAGACTTGTGGTAGCCATGTATACTTAATTTTCAGCCGTATTTTTTACGACCTCTTACTACCCTAAACTATGCAACTGAATGAAATTAAGAAATTAGTTCTAACATACTGTACCTATGTTCGCTAGTTTACACTAAAGAATGAATTTTGAAGCAAGTGCTATGTATTATACTCTGTCCACTCTAAGGTTGCAGCAGAAATAAAAATTGCTATTGAAATAAATCAAAGCCATTGGAATATACATATCTTGATTCCTTACATTATGAATGTGCCGTAGCACAGTTACCTTGTATTTTTCAATATTTCAAACGAAATTTACGCTGTGCAAAATTTTTATTGACATTGTATGAATTAGCTGCAACCTTAGAATGGATAGAGTATAACACTCAGTGCTCCGATACAGATTTCTTATCCATGCCATTATTAATAGATACTGAAAGACTCTAAAAATGTTGTCAGTGTCCCATATCAGCCTTGAGTACCATGACAGATGATCTAAGAAAATTTCGACCAAAAGATGATCTGAAGTAAATCTTGACCAATCTTGTTGCATACCTTTTAACAGCAGACTAAATTGCTGGATTGTAGACACTTAGAATGTATATAAGAAGTGTAGACTATACCGACAGTAGTTCTTTAAGCTAGTCAAACAACGCTTCACGTCAAGCACCAACATGCTACTCTGCCACTGAAGAAAGTAGTATTGTTAAAAGTTCATATAAGTCTTTACTTTTGAGATAAAATTTTTTAATGGTCTTTAGTGAATTGTACAAATCAGTGCATTGAATTCTCACAGCTCTTGACTACAAGTCTGGAGGTCAAAAAATATATAAATTTTCAGTCACTGCAGTTATGTGTACCGTCATAATGTACGCATACATCTACAGTTCCAATTTTAGTCCCTCCATCACGCCTATTTAACACTTTCACAACAGCAGGGTGGACTTCAGAAATCACTCCAAATGAATTTATGCTGAATAAATATTTCCAGTAACTGTGAATTTTGTCGTACTAATGTCCAAAGATTATCAAAGACAGTTTACTGTACATTAGGAAAGTATCATTCTAAAAAAGCTTATGAGTTACATTCATAGCACTGTTATTGTTTTCTCACTACAACTGTTTTCTCAAGTTTCAATGTTTACCTGACTGAAAAGTTTCACTGTTCCACGTTATTTACGCACTGGTAGATTTTTGCTGAGATATTTTACATTCATTATCTTTGACATTTTTATCTATCTGTACTGGGGAAGATGAGTTGAATGGATAGGTGCAGAGCCTACCTGAAAATGCTTTGCATGTCGAGACAGAGAATTGAAGGAAAATAAGGGTGACACTAATTTATAAAACTGTAGTGCTCCCCATCAGTTCTAAACACAAGGTGCTAAAAACTGGCATGTGGTGTTGCCATTGATCTACTGTAACCATACGACTTGTGGAGATGCAGGACGTAATTTTGTACTTGCTGTATCAAATGAAATGTACTGTTTTTAGGTGCCAATGTATAAAACCTAAATATGGGCTATCTTATAAAATAGTTTGCTTATTAAGTTGGCAATAACTTTACCCTATGGTTTCCTATTCTTGGTTTTTATAGGTTTACTTCCAGTAATGTGTAGTTTCTAACAAATGACTTCAGTTATTAAGTCTTGCTTCCTTTTGTAGATATGTCTACGGAAATTTGAAGAAAAGTTTGACTGTCAACGACAGGGATTTATCTGTACAAAACATTTGTTGGAGGTGTATTTCTAATGTACGTGGCAAGGGGGGAGCCAAGTGGAGGGTGGGGGGGAATTATTAAACTACTACACATTTCAATAAAAAGTTCAAAACTGTCCCTTAGTACCTATTAAATAAACATAATTACAAAAATTCTAAGCAAACAAAATTGATGATTATTCTGTGCCTGTGTGCGTTTGTAGTATTAATAAGTATTTACTGAAGTACACATCTTCCCCCCCCCCTCCCATCCCAAAGTTGGCTATGCCCCAGAAAAGTGTTATTTTTAACTCTTGTGTACGATAATACAATAAGTTGGTATTTCCTGTATATACTTTATTACATGCAGCATTTGCATTTGTATTACACCATGTTTACATACATCTTGCACAGCCCACGTCTGTCCAACAACTTGTTATGATCGTTGCTTGCCAACCTTGCCGTGCTGCACATACCAAGTGTCCATAACACCCCTCCCACCAACGGAAGCTAGCACATATCTAAATAAAAATAGTAACAATGACACACACAAACAGAACAAACAACAAAAATTATTCATCACATGTCCATACATTACTCAAAACGTTCACGGGGTCGAATGCTGCGGCCCGACCGTGTTATGATCGGGCCTTGTGGTTCTGGCCGAGCATACTACTGTAAATGGTGTTCTCGTCCCCGAGGTGCCGCTGGATGACTGGAGTCGTCAAATCAGTGAAACAGTGACCCCGTAGGTGATCCATTATGACCTGTTGCTGCAGCTGTGCAATTCTGCAGACGAGAAGAAGGTGCGGGTACGATTGATACACTCGCCGTGGTGGTGCCATTCTGCAGACGAGGGGAAGGTGCAGGCTTGATTGATACACTCACGCCCCGTCTCCAGAACTGCGGGTGTCGACGGGATGTTCTGACTGTGGCCAGGTTCTGAAGAACTCGGAGGTGGATTTAGTCTGGAAGTTTCTTGCCGGGCAGTCTCCGGCGTTTGGTGAGGCAAGTTCTGTTCACCTGTTTCTGTCCTGTGGTAGGGTATCCTGTGGTATGGTGGGGAGTACGTGCACTGGTGGTGCTCATAGTGTCCGTAATAGGTTCGTAGGATTCCGCCACGAATCGCCGATGAACATGGTCAGTCGAGACGTTTCTAACCATGATCCACAATGTCATTCTCTAGTTTGACTTGGTAGGCTCGCAATCCTATGTGACCACTTATTTCTCCTGTTACCCAAACTGACTTATGTATACCATGTTGCAGCATCCAGACCAATTCGCCAATTTGTAACTTAATAAATGTTTCGGATGCAGGTTTCCACACTTAGCTGGCCAGATGTATCTGGTGATTGCAAAAGTTCCTCCCCATGAGCTCGGCAGGGGTTTTCCCAGTGGAGGCGGATGGACAGGTACGTATAGCACATAATGTGCATGCAACACGGGCGTGAATATCTGAATCTTGCAGTCGTAACAGTAACTTCTTGACGATTTGCACTGTGCGCTCAGCAAAGCCATTTGAAGCAGGGTGCCAAGGTGGAGTGCACAAGTGAGTTACACCGTTCCGTTGTAGAAAGTCATTGAACTTGTCCGAGGTGAACTGCCGTCCGTTGTCAGTGACCACCACCAATAGCTTACCAAAGTTCTTCAAAGATGTACCGTATGTTTGTAAGATGACTGGAGCAGATAAATTGGATACCTCCTTTACAATGGGCCACTTAGAGTATGCATCAATGGTGATAAAGAAATAATGTCCTAGGAAGGGCCCTGCGTAATCTAGATGTACATGTTCCCAGGCCTTTTCAGCTCGTGGCCAGGGACACACCACCGGCCGTGATGCGTTCGCTGTAGACTGGCAAGTCTGGCATAGTTTCACTTTATTGGTAAAGTCAGCATCAACATTCGGCCACCACACGATGCTGCGCGCCATCGCCTTGCTGCAGTTTTCGCCTTAATGAGTCGCATATACCAAGTCTAAAACTTCTTCCCCATAGGCTGGCAGAATCACCACACGTTCGTGCCATAGAATGCAGTCCATTTGTAGTGACAATGATTCCTTCTTTGAGAAGAACGGAAGTAATGTGTCAGGTACTTTGGTTGGCCAACCTTTGTGGATGTAGTCTTTCACTTGGCGAAGCACGGCATCCTCATCTGTGGTTCGCGCTAGCTCTTGGGGCGATAGCAATTGTATGTCCCTAGCATCTAGTTGGTGTACGCTAGCAGGTTCAGGGAATTGGTTCATGTCAAGAACCGGCAGGGGAAGTCTACTTAAGGCCTCTGTTCACCTCAGTTTCCAACGACTTTTTTTATTTTTATATTTGTGCGCTACCATTTTTTTTTTTCTTTTCTTATTTTAGACATAAATTGTGACTAAATCTTCCTCTTAGGAAATTGTTGTCTCTCCCATAGTTTTCGCGTAATGAGTCGTAAACATCAAAATTTGCACTTTACGGTTTTATACACGCCACTAAAACCAACTGACATACCGAACCCGAAAAAATTCACATTGTATAACAATGTTGTAGGCTATGAAATGACATATAGGCCTATAAAAACAAAAATAAATAAATTTTTGTATTTTTAAATTTTTTTTTAATTTTAAATTTTCATTTTAAAATTTAGAATTTTTTATTAATTATTGTTACTCAGCATCCAGTCGGAATCTCAGTAACCTCAATAGAGGTTGTTGGCCACGCACATTTGTCATCGTTGACTTAGAACCCTGCATTGCCCAGCACATGTAATACCCGTAACATCCTGGTTCTGTACTCCCAACACTGTATCGCCCTTCACGTATATGTTGTCTTGGTAGGCCACCACACCTTTAAGTGGACCAAGCAGGCTGTCAATGACTCTCTGGAATGCAGAGGACGCAACTTTAACTCTGAAGGGTAAGCGTGTAACTCTGTGTAGCACTTGTACCGTATTGACAGCCAAAAAAAGAAGTTTACCTCATTCACCGGAATCTGCGTGTAGGCTGTTTCAAGATCAATGATACCATAAATGCAACCTGAATAAAACTTGAACTACCGTCTGTCACTTGTATGTATCCGCGGATATGCACGGTTCACCGTTCCTTTGTAATCGGTACTCAAGCGTAACGTACCATCCCGTTTGAGTACTTAGACAATTGCAGTAGCCCACGGCCCCGCCTGGTTTACTGGAATCCAAACCCCTCGGTTCATATTTGCAGCAATGCCTTCTTCCACCTTGGGTGTCAGGGCAAACGCAACAGATTGCACCCTTTGATACACAGGGGTTGTAGTTAGGTCGACATCGATGAGCAGGGGTGATTCTGTTGTAGCAACCCATGCCATGGCCTGTGACTGCGGGAAGGCCCATAACTGTGCGTATGAAAGCCTCGTGTTATATAACTTCGTTGGACACTGATGAATCTTGTGTCAAATAGTGCACACCTTGGAGCGATATATTTATGGGTTGAAACCAGTTGCGGCCTAGTAGGTTATGACCGACACCTTTGACAACCAGGACAGGTAACTTGCACGTAATGTTCTTGTACCGAACAGTAACCTTGAATTCACCAATGATGGATAAGGCCTGTGCATCCCAGGTTCTTAGCACAGCTGGGACTAATGTAGTATGGCACTATCAGAGCTAGCAAAACAAGTTGAATAGGTGTCCATATTAATGAGAGTACGAGAACACCAGAGTCTACTTCAAATTACACCACTATGGTGTTGACCTGTATGTGCACAGAGTAAGGTTTAATGTGTCGCCCTAGCGACTGATCCGACAAAAGAAATAGGTTTCATCGTGAGGTAACAAGATATGATCCTCTGTGTGTATTGTCTCATGTGCATTCATGTGTGTTGGCTCGTGACTGTGTTCTCCCATCGACGCAATCATAATTGTATGGCTTTGCATGAAATTGGCTAGGTCCACATCAGTGGATCATAGACGGGTCCCACCTAACTGTTTGCACACTTTTGCTACATGTCAACTTTTCCACATTCCTAGCATTTAAGTCAGTTGCGAGCATCGGGCATTTGGCAATGGTGTGACCTGCACATCGAAAATAAATTATCGTATCGTGGAGAGATTGACTAACGGTGGTGTGGCGAATCCCGCTGGCGAACAGGACGTGGAGTATGCAAGTTATTTACGTCTGCTATACAAGAATTCCTAACCTCCAACACATTCGCTTCAGATTGTTCTGCTAGGTGAACTATATTCAAGGCCTTTGCGGCCATTTTTACCTTTCCCCAAAAACAATTTGGCCTGTATATCTGCATTGGCTAGCCCGCCTACAAATTGATACCGCACAATTGTCAATACCGTACTTTCGAATTTACAAGATGCGGCCAAGCGTTTCAACTCAAGACATATTAACAACAGCTTGAGCCGGGATTGGCTCCATTTAGTTCTTTTGAGATGTCTACCAGCAGTATGGTTGGATTAACGAGTCGTTCTTATCTGACTCCAGTTTGGTGTGGGCCCATATGAACTGACATGCCCTTGTTTCCCTGCCTACGTATTAAGTGCTCCGTGATGACGTCACAAGATCTTATGCTCATCTGACTACGGCTCTTCGGCTCGGGCATCTTCGGTGCTTCTCGGCCGGCCTCGTGTTCCCCTCCTTCTTCCCCTTCCCTTCTCCCCTCCCTT
>PNEQ01042642.1:0-21246 GCA_003012365.1 Medauroidea extradentata | reverse complement strand
TGGCAAAATTCTTTTCGCGAAAAGTTCATGTCTCTAGCTATTGGGCATACCGTATTTTCAAACTTGGTGACGAACACCTAGTCTAAAGCAACAAATTAATTTAACATGTTCTATTAAACTGTTTTATACTGACAAGATGCATAATATCAAATTTAAATCTTAAGCCAATGTAAAGAAGGGTTTGTTTTTGTACCAGCATGAAGAAATCCAGGGATGCAGTGTATGGACAATGGTACGCTTGTCACCAATTACGCCGTAGGACAAAGTCCTCGGACGGCGAGGACATATCGCTAAGTTCGATCTCCCGCACTCCTCTTCCGGCACGTCGGTTCGGTGTGGGTTAGCCAGTAAATTAATTATCAAGTTGGTACACACCCTCCGGTCTGCCACGATCGATGTGGACTACGTGTTGTGAAACTGGCAGCCGCTCGCCGGAGGCATCTTGGAGGATTCGCGGCCATAGAAGGTCCGATCCTGTAGTACTCCGAGGTAGTTCTCTCGTGGCTACTTCCTGATGTAAGATGGTGCCCATGACACACGTGGGTCTTCCATTTTGCTGTCCTTTTTCCTACATTTATCTTAGGATAATAGAACAGCCATACAATAAGAATGTAAGGTAAGTTTAAAATGAATAAAGAGCTACAATTGTTCAAGTTTACAAGCTAATGTTCTAATCTGGAGTACAGCCAATAACAGGCTGCGTTGCATCGTGAAAGTCTTTCCGGCTGCCAGAACAGACAAGTAGTCTGCTGTCCTTCTGCTGTTCAGAACCACAATCACACCAAGGAGAAGAAATATTTACCCCATTTGTACGTATTGGCCCTAAGCGTAGATTTCATGTCCTGTACGTATCCTGTTGAGAGTCTTCCAGTTGGCGTAATTGATCGGTTCTAGGACAATAAATATTTTAGGTTTATTTTTTCTTTTAAATATAGGAAATCGGTTTTGAAGATATTTCGAGAAAATTTTTTTCTATTTATTTTTAGGAGATTATGTTGAAGATATTTAGATTCCCTTATTTGATCAAAAATATTTTATATTTTATTCATTAGGCCCTATGATATTTATTCAGAAGGGGGTGAAACTCATTTCAAGAAATTTCAAACAGTTTAAAATATCTTCATTAAATTTCTTAAACAAAATGGTGAATATAAAAATTTAATTATACAACAATAAAAATTATTTAATTCATTTTAAGAAATTGAAAAAAATATTAATAAAAGCATTTATACAAAAAAAGGTTCTTGTCCTAGAACCGACACATTACATCTTCTTCTTCCGTATAAGACGCGGTAATTTCATGCCAGTTGGTTTCTTGGTGAGAAGTTTCAAAAATTCTCAGTGATATTATCCTTCCATATCGTTGACCACAAATAGAAAATCTCAAAATGTTTTTGTAGAGATTCTACTGTTAAGATGGGATATCTCACATTGTAATTTATAAGCAATCCATCTCTAGTAGAGGTACATTAGAAAGTATAGGAAGCGGCGGATTGCCGGTTAAATTTTAATATTTCCCGAAGATTGAATGTTGTCTGCGCTGGTCAGATTGTAAAATATGATTTAGCAGCGACAGACACTAAAGAGGAGTGTTTCTGATGCAGCATGTTATTATCTTCATTGTGATTTTAATGTCTTCTTATAGAGAGTATTATGAGACTGTGCTTCGGACACTGCCTTCCAAGTAGACACTTCCGTTGCTGTGTGAATTGTTAGCCTTCATTCTAGTGACGTATAGCAGCTAAATATGGATCAACCATATAGTTTACCGCTAATCGTGCCTCATTGGAACTATCCCGGTTAAATATGCAATCAGGTCGTGTCGTCGCCAAGCCGAGGAAATGGCTTAGGTAGTGGCATTGTGACAATGTGTGCAGTTCAAGACTGCTAAACAGGAAGTGATTGTTTTAAGTCTAGTCTGACCTTCGAGAGTAGCAGAGAAAATTAGGCGAACACGGAAGCGAAATAACGAACCGGCGAACACAGCATGGAGTAGCAAAGGAGCAACGCAAAGGTATTTGGACAACAGCAGCGTAGAGACAAATAATGTAATGCGGTGGGTGTAATGGCGTATTCTGGATGGTACAATTTAATGTCCTGGGCCGACGAGTGACTATACGTAAATGAATGGATGGTACTGAAAAAAAAAAAAAAGAAATTACGAGTCATTTTGCCAATTATTAGAGTATTATATCTAATAAAATGCATAATAATGCAATTTTTATTTCAATATGTCCTTTATTCTGGCAATATTCATAACTTTTACCATACCGCATTAGCGCAAGTTGTTTACCCTAGCCACAAAATGCACAACTCAAAACGTGATGAAAATAAATAAAACTGGTAGAAAATTCGTTACATATAATTTACCATCGACAGTATTAGACGAGAAAAATTTTTGTGTAATATTTAGACTTACGTAATCAACTTACGGGACTAATATTTTACAGATCATAAACTCAACATTTTTGATTGACATTTTCGCACGTAAATATATTTTAATGTGGTATTTACAACTAAACTGCATAAGTATATTAATATTTGAATAGTATAAAAACATGCCTACATATATCAAACATACAAGTCAACTACACACACACACACACACACACATATATATATATATATATATATATATATATATATATATATATATATATATGCACACACACACGCACACTCATGTGTGTGGCAAACTCCGACAGGTTATTCTTAAAAAATAATAATAAGACGAAAATTCTTGTGTAACTATTCTACAACTTTTTTTAAGCAGTTATACGCTAATAGAAAGCACGGTTTGAAATGTAACAACTCAATTAATTTCTTAATGTAGGATCAAATCCTGAGACATATTTATAACACGGTTGCTAGTATCTCTCCTGTCATTGTGAAAATATAGGTTGCCACAGGGTTTGTGCAGGAAAAATATAAACAGCTGTAAGCTAATGCCTAACTCTTAAAAAGACTAAAGATTCAGCACATCGAAACAAACAAGGTATGTTGTCGGAATATGGTTAGGGAAACAGTTTGCACGCAATACTTACGGTAAGAACAGTGGATATCAAATAGGTAATTAAACTGTATAAAAGTATGCATCTTAACTAGCAAAGTTAGGTAGGCCTACATCTCTGAAACAAATCTGTGTGTAAAAATTACTTGAATAACGCGGCCGTGTTGTGAATTTTACAAAAAGTCCAGGTGTATTATTTGATATGTAAAATATAATGTGAATACTCGCATGTCAAAAAATCTTTTTGAATGAATACGTTATAAAAATTAATTAGATGGTGATACTACATAGTATATTTTACGAATGGTACGCTATATTAAAAAAAACTTTGTTCCATTGAAAAGAATTAAATTTATTGTCGATAAAACATATTACATTTACATTTATTGCTACATACTTGGCAGGTACGACGAAGTTACCTACAAAAAGAGGAAGCTACAATCGCAAGGAAGATCACACTTGAATACGAGGATACGTGGATATGACACTGTTAGTGATGTGTCTGTGAGTTTTGACAAAGAACAGCTGGTCCACCACTTTGAGATGTTATTGTAGTGTATTCAGGTAAAGCAGCTGTGTTTTATTTCATCATATCTACATAATAACGTAGCAAAACATTTATAATAAGGGATTTCTTAACAAAATATTATGCACTTTTCTGTACGGCTGTTACTTATTAATATTTTACTAAGTTCTCCCTACAATGATAACTCGTGTATAATCATTAGAGACGGAAATATTTGCCGGTTCACTGGTCTGTAAGCTTGCCTCTAAGAATATTTCTGTGCTTTAGAAGGCAGCGAATGCTTATTGGTTGATCACTAACGCAGTGATACCACGTTATTGGACCTGCATCAAGTGGCTTTTTATTACTTGTTCAAGACTTTCCAGTCCAGGAAGTGTCAAGTCAAGAGGCCCAAATGCGAGAGTGATACGAACATACGGTTGCTTGAATCCTAGTTTGTGCCAAAAAAAATGCGAATTGTTTACGTATTTAGTAATCATTACTCTGATTTTCTAGTGCTAGTTGTGAAAATAAATTAATGGAGACGTTAAACAAATTGTTATAAAAAAAATCAAAACGATGCAGTGTGCATTTTCATAAACATATTCAATTTTTCAACAGAGAAAACGTAAGTATTATTCAACATCAGTAACGTTGTTGAATCAGCCAATTTTGCAATGAAAATATTTATACATTCATTTCGTCGTTCTTTTAGGCCTATAAAAATTGCTGGTTTTGTTTTATTAAAATTTGCATTTTAATTGTATATCCTTATGCCTATATGTCTTTTGTGTAAATTATTTAATGAATCATATCTAGCCATGCAGTTGATCTTTGAAATGTTCGTGTTTTTTTTTTCAACCGACTTCAAAAAAAGGAGTAGGCTGCCAAATACGTTGTATTTTTTCTTGTTTGATACCTCAGGACTCCGTAATTTATAAACCGACTAGGAAAATTCATTTTTTTGTTGGAACGACGATATTTACAAGTGGGTCCCATTTCAATTTTATTGGCAATGGACCTTGGATTTCGAAGATTCACCAGGGAACGCCTCAAAATCGAGTAGGAGTGAGTGAGAGATTTTGGTCAGCGCTTAACATCAAGGTCTTTAGCGCTGGTAAGTAATGACATGAGGCGACTATGGAGCGGCGCCGGAATGAAAGGGAGGGGGGAAACGGAAAGTCCTCGAGAAAATCCGCAACCCAGCGGTACTGGCCGGCACGATTCCTACCTGCGAAAATTACGGGATAGACCCCGCCGGGAAAAATCGTTTTCGAAATGTAATGTGGTTAAGATATTGGAAGGTTTATGAAACGAATTTATAAAAGGGGGAGTTTATCAACACGGTTGTATATTTTTACGTTTTTCCCTCAGAACTCCATCATTAGTAAACCGATTTGGATTTTTTCTTGTTATTGTTGGAAAGGGGATATTTAGGAGAAGATCCCATTTTTATTGTATTGGCATTGTACCTTGCATTTCGAAGTGATTAAGACATTGTAATATTTACGACAATCCAAGACCAGGTAGGTACCTATCTATGGTCAAGGACTTTCTGAACTCCTTAACGACAGAGAACACGAATCAAGAAATAAATATTTTGTAATAAAAAATAACTCCGGCTTAAACAAAATATACTCTAAAAATGCACTTAAAAGTAAAAAATAATTAAGTTATTTTTAGACTGCTTAGAATACGATCAATGTATTAGGACAGTAATATAGACGTACAATTATTGTTATTTTTGGAGTAGGTTTCAGCAAAACTTTAAGGAAATTTCACGAAATTTCCTGAAATTAACTAATTTTACCTTAATTCGATAACGTAGCAATACCTAATTAAACCATGTACACTCCCCCCCCCCCCCGGGCACAACCTTTTCGCCCGCCGCTGCACCCCGAGCTGTTCAACGCCTCGCGGCTGCTTTCTTTGTGTCGATTAAGACATGCTTGGTTGCAGTCAACGTCAAATTTAATTAAATTAGACCAATATCTATGTTACTTTGTTACACGTTTATAACCTTCGCTGGCATCGACTCCAAAAATAATAATTGTATATTACTGCCATAGTAAATTTATTGTATTCTAATAAGTCTAAGAATAATGTAATTATTTATTTATTTTTAGTGCATTTTTTCATAGTAGGTTTTTTAATTCGGTGTTACTTTTATGTTAAAAATTCTTTTCAGTTATTACCGCTATAGGTAGGCGTCGCCCTGGGAAAATTATTTTGCACGTAACTAAAATAAAACAAATAAACTGTCAACAACAAACATAAGTTATTTACTTATGCAAAATTTTAAATAACTACCTTATTGGATTTTCCTACATTTCAGAAAATTTTCTTATTTAAGCAATTCACATAAATACGTTTCTTCACAAGTCAGAATAACTTGGTGAAAGAAAAAAAATACAAGCGCTCAAAAGTATAAAACTAGTATCAACGACAGAATAAGTGAGCTTAAATCATAAGCGATTTCTTAAAGGAAGATGAGTGAAATTCAAGCTAGGAGTTACTGCCACCTTACAATTATTCAGCACAAATCATATGGTCATATCTGCTTTTTTGTGTAAGGCATCACAAACACACAAGAATTGAATCACCAAGTACTTAGGTGTCTGTTAGGCGTCACTTGTAAAACCAACGGGCAAGGTAAAATGAAATATATTAACACAAATGGTAATATTTAAAAAAGAAAACTAACATATGTTTACACAAGTAAATGTTTTGTTTCGCCTTGTTCAAACATGTACAAATTCCTTGGTGGCCATTAACTTCACGTTTTCTGTCATGTGCAGGAAAAGGGAACACTTTTACTCCAACATTTCTTCCCAGGAACGAAACGTTAGCTGCTACCACTGGCCCAGTATGCTAGAACACGTTTATAATTACTTGCGTACAGTTGTCAATACTATTTTCTTGTATGTAGCTCAGTGACTAAATAATAAATTTATCTTCCTGTCAAGTACACAGAAGTTCATTGATTTGCGAAAACTTTCCAATACCTCGACCGTTTTTATCAATTTGTCCATTACATTGGTTTCTGGAACTCGGAGTGAAATGCTGAAACGTGGAACTGTTGTCAGAATTAATTCAGATCGGAATACTTGGCGATGGACGCTTACATTCCAGGAATGCCAACGTGCAAAAAAGACGCAAAAACTAAAAATATACACCGTAGTTTTAATGTCATAGCATATCAGACACCAGAAATTCATGGCTTCTTCCCGTAAAATATAAAAATTTTTAAAGTGATGTATTTATAATATTCAGAGCACTCATAATAAATAAACAGGTTATTTAGCACAACACAGTGGTACCTTTTCGAGATAAAAATAATAAAATATGTATTTTTAACACTTAACGAAATGAGAGGGGCGTTACATATTTGACGTGTCTGTGAGCGTATCTGTGTGTCCATCTGTGGCATCGTAGCTCCTAAACGAATGAACCATTTTTTTTCTTTTTGAAAGGTGACTTGATCAAGAGAGTTCTTAGGTATGATTCAAGGAAACCTGTTCAGTCGTTTAAAGATAATTAGCTCTTTTATTTATTTATTATTACTTTTTTTACTGAATGTGAGCAACTTTACTGCTCTGATCGGTTTGAAATTTAGTATCCTGTGCGTCGGTTTTTTTTTCTTCATTCTTAACTTTTTACTATAACTTGCTGAATAAATTTTTTTACACAAAAATGGCTAATTTACTGTAAGATAAATACCTTGCAAATGTAGCATGTTTGAATTATAATTCTACTGCTGCAATAACCTATAAATGTTATCTTACATGCTTAGAAGCACATATGCATAAACATTGTAGTTATTACAGAGGAAACAATTGATTGCTTTTATATAATACTGTTATTAGGCCTCGCTCTTTAGTTTTTCAGTGGTTTCGAAAATATATAAACTTTGTTTATACTTTTCAAGTACTGAAGTATTGAAGAAAGTGATTATATAATAATGCACTCAGATTTCATAAATAGGTTTTTAGTCAAGTTCGTTTCAAAATTCAAAGTTTTTAGTTGACATAATTTATGTATAATTATACGAAAAAATAAAATCTAAGACACCCTCATCTTTATAACACAATTCCTTTCATTCTTTCTTTCAATATTGTTCCTTGTTCGTCCCCTGTAAGCTATCCCACTACCCCAGCAGTGATTTGTGGTCGTTGGCTTTTACCTCCAGCTTCTTCATATAGCGCTTCCCTTTCCCGCACTTTCCCTTATACGGCAATAAGCACGGGCCTGATTACCAGCCTGTTAGCTCCCTTGTGTTCATGTTTTATAGAAGCTACCATTCCCTCGCCCCTCGCAGGTCTCAGAATCTTCCTCTCGCCGATTCCAAGGCGCACATTTCTCGAGGCGTAGGGGAGGGCGATGCTCGTTTTCCAGGCACGTGCCGTATTGACATTTCCCACTCATCGCCCGAACTTGTTGTCTTTCAGCCCCCGTGGCCTGCTCCTTCCCCTGACTTGAGCCCGGCCTTCCCACGGATTGCGATCCCTGGGGGTGGAAGTATGATGGTCGCAGGGATGGGGTGAGAGTGAAGGTATGGGGTGCGTGCGAGCCCGCCTCCGGTAATGAGGTGCCCCCCGGAATTGGATCACGGATCCGGGCGGAAATAACTGGTTCGGTTGGGGGGGGGGGCTGCGCCCTGCTTTTGTCTCGCGACAAAGAGGATTTCCACGGTCGTTCGGGTGGGTGGGGGTAAGAAGAGTAGATGGGGGTGGAAGGGGTGCTGGTTAGGCAGCGCGCCAAGACTCCCAGCCCGCGCGGGCGTTACGCCCGTCTTCTGGCGCGAGTTTCCAGGTCGACCCACGGCACGTGACGTAGTTTCCGGGAACGGAGTCCCCTGCGCCCGTCCCAACTTCCGCAACTCTATTTCGTGCAGGTTACGCGACCCACTAGCGAACGGCGACTGCGAGCAGAATTTCAAACTAGGAAGGGAGATGCGACACTTGATACCTAATTTAAAAGAAAAATTTAATTTTGCTTTCAACGAAAGTCGAGTAACTTTTAACAGGTATATACCGGCATGTTTACGAATTGGAGCGCCAATGATTTAATTATAATTACTCATGGTTTTACCCTCTTTTCAGTCAGAATATAGCTTAAGTTATTTTTCTGTGTACCTGCCCTACAGAATTTTCACACTTAAAATTATTTATCTAGTAATTGACTTTGCTTTATAATCAATTAACTGTTCAAGTTAAAAAAAAAAAAACGGTAAAAAATTCGTAAAACTTTAGTAGTCACGGTATTGTTCTCGGATTATATTCATATTTTTGCTGCTGACATGGAAGTATTTATTATGATTGACACAAAACATATACAGCTTATAAATACCTGGAAAAAGTAAGTAATTTTAACATATATTTACGAAATAATTCCTTTAAAGTTCACAAAAAGTAACTCGCTCATTACTACCTAAATTACTTTGTCAAAGAGATACAGTAATATTTGGTATAAACTTGTGTGTTTGTATATAAGAAGGCATGCCTTCCAATGTCGTATAAAGTTTTTGCCAAGATTTTGAAATCTTTGAAAATTATATACACAGTCAGGGCGTTGTCGTAGAACTTGGATTTTAAAGAGTTCAGGTTATTTCGTAATTCCTGTGATACAAACTTATACTGCGCTACATTTACCTTGAACCTCAAAACCAATTTAATTAAAGGTTTATTACATCGATAAGGTAAGTAATTAGTAAGAATTCACACTGAATGCACAGGTTTGTACATAGCGTATTTACAAAGCTAAATTTTTTGGAATTGAAGTAGTTTGACATTTAATTAAAATGCAACTGTTTTTACAAAGTTTTGAAAACCATGCAGTGAAATTATCACATTTTATGATAAACATGCCAGGCGTTCAAAATATTAAGTTAAAACATTAGGGTGTACACAATTTTTTTTCGTTTTAATCTGGAAGCATAGAATTATTATTCTTGACTACTTGAGATAACTTTAAGGACTGATACATTTTGCAATCATTCGATTAGCAAGAGAAAGAATTAATATTAAATTAAATAATATAAATTATTTACCAGACACGCTGTTATACTGTATTTGCGTAAATAGTTTATTGCAAGTAATTTTTTGTATAATTATTTTTTAAATTTATAATCACTATCTAATAATTTTCATACAACTAAATTTCGTATTTCGAGAAATACTTTGTAATATGTAGAGTAATCAGTATGTTCAAAAATTTGTCTCTATAACTTGCAAACGAGCAAATTATCTTCTTATAATTTTACACTATCCAATTCAAATGAGCCAGAAGTTTAGATTTCGCGATAGTTTGTCCGAATTTAAGATATTGTTACTATAACAAACTAATTTAATAAATAGTTTATTTAACGCATGACAGTTAGCTAGGTTAAATATTGTGAAATTATGGACTGAGGAAATTATAAACAAAATAAACATTTTACAATTTTTTTCACAATCCTGAAGTTATCCTACCAGAACCTAAATTGTTAGTTCCTTACGTGCGATTTTCTTATAGTGTCAATATGTACTATTTTATGAAACGCAGAATATAAACTTGATTATACATCACCTGCCCAACCGTCAACTAACCGAATCTTAGTCAATATAGTTAACAAAATAATTTGGTTTTCTAACAATGTATCCGTAGATTAATTTTTAAAGTAATCTGTTTCCGTAAGATAAATGGGACATGTAAATTGTAACGTGCAATTTTAGGGATTTATTTAAAATATGTAATTGTTGATGAAAAATGCAGTTTGAAAATAACAGAAGGCGAGGTGAATTGAGACGGAATCTGTCCTTTGAGGGCGGAGCTTTGTAGGATGCTCGACACTGATTGGCCGGAGGCACCCCCTCGTGACCACTGGACTGGGAGGGTGGTTTGCCGCCAATACAGGGAAGAGCCGCGATAGAGAAAGTGGGTCGAGGCATTTGGCCTCAGACGTCGAGGGAGAACGAAGGTCTCCAATTTTAAACTATTTCTTTCGAATATCAGGGGCGGCGGTAGGCACCCCATGATATCATTCGTCGCGAATAATTTTCTGAACAGTGGAATTGAAAACAAAGACGGGCGGCAGTAGGCACCCAGAGTATGTGACGTTCATTTTCTTGAAAGAATAAAATCAGTTCTTTATTGCACACCCTACGAGAGCAGTTCACGTTAAATTCACTGAACCAGGAAACGAACATTCAGTTTTTTTTATTGCTGAGATAGATGAGTCCCGTGTTACCTGTGTGGTATTTACGAGGAACGTCGTAAAGTTAATATATATATATATATATATATATATATATATATATATATATATATATATATATATACACACATTAAATTATAGCATGTGTTGAATGGTATGGTAGTCACTAGAATTTGATGGCGGAATCTTATGTATATTCATACATCGATCACGCAGTTGGACTACATATTTGATAAAATTATTTGCTGTTCTAATGTCAAATTATGTATACTCTGCGGTTCCAAGAATCAAATCGGTTATCACAGCATTGCTCTGAAATGTAAGTAATAAAATTTAAGGTCATAACTTTTTTGTACTTGTGCATACGTACATTTGGAATAAACTTTACAGGAATCTATCAAATCAAGCAGAACAGCAAAGAAATAATGACTAGCAAATGACATTCCCTTAATATTTTAGCATAAAATATATTTATATAAACAGCTTAATGTACTTTTAGTCAAAACAAAAGTTTATTTAAACAACGCTGGGTACCTGCAGGCATGTTTCGTGTTCTTATATAATTCACATAGTAAATTTTTTGCGCATGGAAATGGTTAAAATGTGGTATTTATGTAGGTTCAAAAACAAAACACGGTGCCCATTAGAAACAGCTCAGATAGGCCAACTCTCCTAGAATGTGGGATGGGATGCAGCTCAATATCAGAAAGCTATAGTCGTAATTACCAATTTAATAAGACACTCATTGAAATGCACACTAAAAAGTTCGAGGATTTTTCGAAATTAGACTTTTAAAGGATTAAAAATAAATTAAAATGTTTCCGAATATTCATTGATGCCAAGTAAACTTTTTGAGAATATGAAATTTATTTCTGCTTCAAAATTATTATAACGAAAGTAGTTAAAAATTTATCTTGGGATAATTTATTGAAATTCAATACCCTAAAATTTTCTACTTATATAAATTTTTAAGACGTGGTTTCCAGATTTTTTGATAGGCCTACACGCTTTTCTTTAAAGACTTGAAAAAATTTGAAATGTGCATTAGATTTTTCCTCTATATCTATCAAATCAGTAGGTACACAGAAGTTTTCTTTACTTCGAAATGCTGCTTATGAAAATACCCAAAATATAATTCCAGAGTTTTTCCAATTCAAAACAAGATATGTGAAACAGATATATTTTCGATTACTCATCTATATAATTCACTCACGTTCAACGTTCATATCGAAGTGACATTTGCCTAAAACATATGCTTCTTTAATTACGTTTAGAAAATATTGTTTTTCGAAATTCAACAACTAACAGTGTGGAAAGCAATACTAAGGTGTCAAAAGTATTCAACAAATCGTCTTTATATCTCGAACCCAACGGGCTACCGTCACGATATTCACTTCGATGTGGAGGAAAAATTAGTTTTAAAGTGTGAATAAACGAATTTTCATAATTCGAACACTATGTGGAATGCGTTTTGCACATACCCTTTCTTTCTTTTTCTCTTTTGTACCATATAAATCGAACACGTGGATATATATAGATACTGTTCGCTAAGCACTAGTAAATAAATTCAGGATTATTTTTCAATTAACCTCTTGAGGTTGTTACGTAGTGGAATGTACTTTACATAGATCGCCAAGTTAGCTTTCACTGATCGATTTACTGCAAAAGTGTTCACTTTAATTGTATACCTATGCAGTAATCTGACATGTGATTCAAGATGTTTGGAAACTACAGACGTAAAAGGTATAAGGGCGTAAGATTTGTTTTCAACATGCTCAAGATATGTATTTACCCACTAGCCAGTTGAGATACAGCGGCATTGATTGCTCCAGAATGATTCTTATATAAATACTCAAAAAAATAGTTTATAAAATTTTACCTTCTTGATGAAATTAGATAGTTACCGCGGGGATAGGTTAGTTAGTAAGCCATTCAAGACGAACAATCCAAAAAGCATGTACGACCATCGAAAAAAAATTCGTACGGATACGCGTTCTCCAAAACTATCGACACATACTGTGGCATAGTCCCTTTATTCACGGATCTATTAATTAAAAAGAATTTAATGTTTTTTTTATTTAAATTATACTCCTAACGTATCTTGGCATGCTGCTAGTACAATGCGATGGACAAGTGTTTTATGAATCACGAGTCCTTCGAAGCAGGAATTCTTCATTTTAACATCCCTCTTGAGGTATTTCAGGAACATTAGATCGCCCACGGTTAAGACGTCCTGGCTGCTCCACTTGAATGGCCATGCACCTCGAAGCCCAAATCTCGCAAATTGTGATTATTCCCTTTGGGATTTCATAAAGGAGTGCGTCGAAAAGTAGCGCTGTGAAACTTCACAGGAACTTAAGAGGCCTCCCTAGAAAGGTTTCATTTGCGTGTGTGAGGCAGGAGCGGTAGAGTACCGTGGCCAAACTTATGTAATGAATTATAGCCTCTGCGCGCAAGCTATGCTGGCGTACAGTGCTTTACTAGTGTAATTTTTCCCACGGGACTTCAAGCAGTGACCACATTATTTTATTTGTGGGCAGCATAGTTCACAGTCTAACGATTGTTTTTAATGTTGTGTTTTTCGAATCCGGTTTGTTATTTATCCAGGTACGGCAGTCTTTATAAGCCATTTTTGGCCGTTTTGCGGGCCAGAAAATGATGTTTCTAATAAACGTGCCGAATTTTTAAAGCTATAACCACATAGTTTGAAGTTTTTGTTCTACCACAGATGTAGTTTTGTCAAAAAAAAAAGATTTGTAACTTACTGCAACACATTTGAAGCGCGGTAGTGAGGACTCTTAAACAAGCAGTGAGACTTGCTTTTTTCACGTATCGCCCTGCAAAAATTTCTCACCGTACTTGGCGCAAAACTACTCTCTGTCTTTAAAAGAATGGAGCCCAAACGGAATTACTTGATATTTAAGCCTACTTTTTGACTTAAGGTACAGTACCATCACCTTTACAGGCCTACCGTACATAGCCTATACCTCTTGCATTTTGTAAAACGTTGATAAAAGGGGAAGGGGGAAATTGAAGGCAACAAGACATTGTGGACAACCTGTACAAAATTATATATTTTTACGAAACTTCAAGGTTACCGTAATTTGCACTTACTTGCGTTGTTTATTATTTATGTAATTTCATGTGTTAAAGATATTAATTCGCTATTTGCACATGTATGAAATTTTGTGAAAAAAAGAAAAGGCTGTCCAATGACGTATTCAAATTTATGGTTATCTAAGATTATAGTAAACTTCATATTTATTTGCTAATAGATTATTTTTCGTCGATGTATCACAACATTTCTTCAAATTAGCTGTGTTGCCAACCTGTGTCTAAAGCTTAGCAGTCCTTGTGTGTGTCAAAGTAACGACTTGTAAAAAAAAATTAAAAGTCAACGTTGGTGAAATATAAGGATGTGTACAGAACAGGTCTGACGAATCATTCGCTTAACTGCCGCCAAGGTGTTTTCCATGAACATTTTCGAAACGTCGTTATCAACAGTCACGCATGTAACCTGTGTCGTTATTAGCGTGATCAGCGCCTAAATTAAGGTTAAGGCAAGATCACGATTAATACATTGCACTCTAGTTGACAGCTATGAAGTAAAGGCAATAAGGACAATTGTGAAAAATTAAAATACATCCTAACTTCCTGAAAAATTCTAGGAGTGTATTAGCGCAAGATTCCACTTAACTTCGGTGTAAAACTGTGTATTTTAACTCTCAATCTTAGGATGGGGCACTGCTTATAGGCTAGCACTATCATTAAAAATATATTAATTTTCCCCCTATCATAAAACGGGATGACGTTAACCTCACACAGTCATTTTTAAAGTCTTAAAAGACAGATCAAATATATAGGCCTATACGGTTTTATTATGAAGCATGCTACACTAAAAAAAAAATTGTAAAATAAAGTAAAATTTGTTTGAAACAACCAAGTGGTATATTTCAATACTTGCAAACAAATGTATGGTTTGTTATAACCAAATTATTTATTTGAAACATGTTTGTTGTTTTAACTAAATGACGTGGTTGATGACGCCATACAGATATTGTTAAATCAGTCATACATTTGTTTGAGCAACCATTAAAGTGTTCGACATTTAAATTATTTTTCTGGCTATGTTCACGAAAGTAAGAGTTGTTTGCAGAGCAACTTTAATTTATACAAATATATTTACGTGTGTATATATATATATATATATATATATATATATATATATATATATATACACATATATATACATATATAAGTAGGGATACACACCACGGATTCGATCGAACAATCTTAGAATATTGTCCACGCACGTTACCCCTGGACCACTACAACTTACTAACGCATATTACAATTTTTATATTTACATATATGTGACATGTAATTCCGATAAACTCGTGACTCAATTAGACTCGTGTGCACTCGGCAAAATGTTTTTAACCGTTATAGTTATCTTCAGCCATCTAACATAACGTAATTATAAAAACGAACACAAAAATTAATGCTCTACAAATGTAGTAAATACCTATACTTAAAAAAAAAAAAAAAAAAAAAAAAAAAAAAAAAAAAAAAAAAAAAAAAAAAAAAAAAAAAAAAAAAAAAAAAAAAAAAAAAAAAAAAAAAAAAAAAAAAAAAAAAAAAAAAAAAAAAAAAAAAGGCGAGGCAAATTTCCTACACCACCGTGTGTGTAACAGCTAACACGTGAGTACTAAATACCTGCAATTACAAGAATGACTTCCCGAACAAACATATTTCGTCGCTTCCAACCCCTAATCGTTTGTTCGTTTTAATATCTGGCATGATTAAATTTACCACATCTGTATAGTATGTCATAAATACGATTGATTCAAGTAAATATGATAGTAAAAGAAAATAAATAAAATAATGTTAACAAACTAACGTTCGTATTTTTAACAGGAACAAATATTTTGGGTAAAATCAAATGGTGCTCGTATAGTTAAGTATAACATCTAACGAAAAAATTACTATAACGAACAAAATATAAGTTTGTTTTAAATCAATTTTGTCAACAAAATTTTACTGTCGATGCAAATAAATTCCAGTATTAACTTCAACGTTACGATTGTTTAATTAACAGTAATTTTTATGTTGCAACAAAATTAATGTCAACCTTATTTATTTGTTAGTCGTAACAATCAATTTTTCTCAGTGTACACAATTATATTTAACCAATGAAAATAAATAAATTTCATTATGTTGATTTTGAGTATTTTATAATACCTCGATTTTCTAGATAGTAATACTTTACGTGCTTCCATTAGAGGTACCACCTTTAAAACTGTGTACTCTTTACCACGAACTACCATATTGATTTAGAATTACTGTTATTAAACTTCTGTATTGTAAATTATTAAAAGGTCCAGCTTTGTTGACTAAAGTATGCCATTACAGACAATCTCCCATAGTTTATAACATATTACTGATACTCAGTAGTTCTTAAGAGGGCGTGGTACATAATTCAACGCTAAAAGCATTTATCTATAACTTTAGTCTCTTAAAGCCAATTTGCGAAAGTTAAAAAACAGCAATCCTAGACAATAGTTTTAGTCAATGTTTTAAACAAAATTGTTTCCAGTGTTACGAACTTCTGAGGCACAGTCTCTGACGCCGGAACCTCGTGCATTTATCTGCGGCGCAAGAGATCACGGGTTACAAATTAGCAATTTTTGATCAATATTTACTCATAAAGCTGGAAAATACTATTATCCAGGATTGTCATTGAGTATTTTATCCATATTGACTTCGAAAAAAGCGTAGTAATCAATTTATGTTTTCAGCGTTTTTTTATCTACCACGCACTCTTAAAGAAGCTCAGATAAATACTGCACTTAAAATTGACACATATTACATTTTTGTCGAAAATTACACGCTTCGCTAGTAATCCACTGCAATTAACTTAACAGTTCAAAGTACTGAAGCGTAACATATCTTAATAATTTTTTTAGTCACTTTCAGCATGCCAAGGGAAAACACTGTTAATTGAGCTGTAATTAAATTTATTTAATATAAATTGTAAAATAATATAAATGACTAGTTTTATTCTGAGTCGAAATTTTGATGCAGCTATGCGTATATTTTATTTTAGAGAGTTTATTTAAGGCACATGTTTTTATGGCTTAGGCTTAATAAGAGACGGCTTACACATTATCTAAACCTAAGAAGCAACACTAGCATCATAGATGATTTAATATAAGTAAAGTATTAGATTTTGTACACACTCGGTCTACGCTATTATATTTGTACGCTAGTAAACGCATCGGTTATATTTAAGAATTGCTTGCTTATTTCATTACGTCAAAGCAGGCGAAAGTCGCTTAAAAACCAACAGTCATGTATTTTATCAGAACTGATAGAATATTGTCAAGAAAACTATTAGCCCAACTCAGAACTTAAACAGGATTCTAGATATTCGTCTCGAATTCGTAAATTGAATAAAGTTCTTGTTAACTGTTCGTTTGGCGTTTATTTCTCAGGTTGAAACTACTGCAATTACTGGTGACTCTTTGAACGCTATTTTTTATTTCATGTAACGGTGCTGTGCAGCAAGAGAGCATTTTAAATTGCGCGATCGATGAAAGAGGGCGCGAAGCTTCGTAGGAGCGGTCACGCTGGCAAAAAAAAAAAAAGCATCAAAGCAATAAAGTTCAAAGAGGGCCGGTAGGTAATAACACGATGGAAGTTGTAGACTACAGATGTTGCATGTTTGCGAATCCACGTGATATCGCATGCATGCATAACATTTCCCTCCGATCCGCGCACCAGCGCCAAAGTTCGCTCGGTTTTGCGAGCTATTGCTACACCGAATGTTTTACTCGGTTCTACTGCGCATGTACCAAGACGTTAAGAAGTGTTCATTGTTTTTGTAAGTGTACACATTAACTTAAAAATTTACCCAATGACATCTATATTTATGAAACGAAGAAAAATAAATTATAGAGCATAAATAAGTAATTAAATGCAGGAAATAGTCTTACATTAAAAACAATTATTTTACCCTGTCTTTTAATATTTAATACGTATGCCCAGTTTACACCGAAAAAAAAATAACAGTAACGATGTTAATAACAAAATGTCAGTTACAAAAATGTTATCAACAAATTCTAATCTGTCTAACACTTTTATATAGCAATGTTAATAGAAAAAGTGTTGTTAACATTGCTGAAAACACCAATGTTACTAACAAAGTAGTAAGAATGGTGAACGAAAATTAACAGCAATGTCAATGACAAAAATGCCTCCTACATTGCTGATAACATTGCTAGGAACATATGTTACAAACATCCTTTGATATAGTCCGCCTTAGAATTTGTCGGGAAAATAATGTTATAAACTGTCTTCGTGACACAGTTACTGACACGTTTGTAAAATTAATAACTTTTGTTACTGGCAAATGTTTGCACATGTTTGTTGGTAACTAATATCAGTAAATTTTTTTTATAAATATTAACAATGAATGTTGTAACAATGTTTATCACATGATGTCAACAATTTTCAATCGTTTTACAACATTGTTAGTAATTTTGTTGAAAACGCTTGTTATTGGCCATGTTATCGTTGGTGTATACTAGGCTTTACAGCAGAGAGTCTGAAATATTGATTACAATTGTAAAATAGGAATTAACGTTAAGAAAATATTAATTACTCGTTCTGAAAATTGTGCGGGTAGTTTGTAAGGTATGTCTCTAAGTTGGAACTATTTGTAAGGGCCAGTCTCCGCAGCATAGTCAGGCGCCGGATTACGGTGCGAAAGACCCTGGGTTCGAATTCTGGCTCGCGAATGGCTGTTGTATTTTCCCTTCGTCTCACTTCACCTTCATCTGTTCCTTAGACCTTGTTGTTAAAGGGTCGTAATACCCTCTCACCTCAACAATTATTTTTGAATTATTTTAAGGAGGTTATATTACGAATACTAATCCAAAATGTTCGTAACATCACGCACACATCTATACATCCATACATACGTGCATATACATTAACACGTACATGGGAATCGAACCCTAAACCTCGCTCCTTTAATTCATCATCTTAGTGCCCAATATCACGAGTCTAGCATCAGGGAAAAAGATCTTGACAGCTAATTGCAAAAAAAAAAAAATTGTTACGTTATTTTACTAAAGATGCCATTATCTACGTCTTGGCTAGAAAGACTCGAAGATGCAGAATTTAAGTATCACTAAACATATCAGCAAGTATTAGATTTTGTAAGACGAAACAGCGACAGCCGAAACATTTGGACGCACACGTCGCCCAAGGATTTCTTCTATGTGTTCCCGTTGGCCATGTCCACGTATCCCATCGTTGATCAAACATAATCAAACCTATCCGTATCATTCTATGTCACATATATGGCTTCACAATAACAAAATATTTGTTAAATTACATTTATATTACTGCATACCTTCATCACATTAACTTCGTAGACATTTTCTACGTATAAAAATATTTACACTATAAAGTATTCGAATAGTTATATGTATGAAAGTAATTAAGGAAAGAAAACTCAATTACGCAAATAAGACAATTTTTACTGAAAGTCTATGCAATTACATATTAGCGACGAGTTTAATTTACTAATATAAATTTTTCATTTCTTTTAAGTGTGTAAATATGCTAAATTCTTGTTACGATTATTTTCCGACTTTTTTTTCTTAACTAAAAAATGGTTCGTTTGTAGTGTTTGAGTTGTCATTAAGTATTTTTTTTTAATAGCTGCAGTTGTCTTACTAATTTGATCGGTTTTTATTTGCGAGTTTAAGAAAATAATAAAGTTTGGATTATTATATGTCACTTTACTAAAATATTATCAGGTTTTTCACGAATGAAAAGGTGGTTAAGTTTAAAAATTTACAAACTTTTTTCAGCAACCTGCTTCTAGAGAGATGATTGTCAGACACAAATTTGTAAGTTCACTGAAAGTGAACGCAGCATTGTTTAAAATTTAGGAAAATTAAATTTATAAATTATATTTAGTACACTAATAAATTTCTCAATGTCAACTCAGTTTCTATTAACTTCACATTGCACATTTGTCATAAAAAATCACTATTTTACTGGACTTATTTCGTGTTAAATGTATGCGATTTTCTTAATAACAGTTCTTGATCATTTATAGTATAAACTATAATAACACCTGCATTGTGCTATTTTGTTTCGTTAGAAGTGTTCCGAGGCCTCAGAACAGTATGTAAAGTTTCATTCATATAACTTTAATTTCGATGAAAATTTAAAAAAAAAAATTCTCTTTCCGTATTTTAATGAACATTTCCATGTGTTAATAGTGAGAATTTGCAGACGAATAAGGAATAACTTACTAGAAAAGTTCGCCAAAAATTTTAGTGCGAGATTTCTTAAACAGGAAGATTTAAGTGAGATGCATGGAGACCAGAATCTTTGATAGTTTCGCCAATGATAATTTCGTCGACAAAAGTCTCATTCAGGAGAGCTAAACATTAAAAGTCTGCACGCCATTTTAGTATATTGCTGGTTCAGTGAATGATCTGTGCAAAGCATTTTTATGGATCACCTTTTCGACACATGTAGTACTTAACACGCAGACTACAGCTACGGGGAACATAACTTCTAAACACACTTCAGTCTTCATTGGGTTTGTATGAAATATGTTCACGTTTAGAGACACAATGGCTGTTTCACTGATTGTAAAACAGTTTACTGAACTACAAAAATCTGCAGTGTTCCTCAAACTTTATCATTTCATACAAATCAATTTGTATGAGATGTCAAATTAAGATGAGCTAATTTCTAAAGCGTAACTTCTTTCCCAATCCTATTGTTTTGTCACATTCTCGTGTATTTAGCACATGCACTCAAACGCTCACAAAAGTCAGCCAATAATATTAAGATGATTTGTTTCACCCTGGTGGTTTAATCTTTTTCAAAAGTCTCAGACGTATTAATTTTCCTTGAAAAACCGGCAAAATTTTATAATACAATGGACTATATACATATCAGTATATTCTTACAAGTACTGGAATATTAGAGTATTGGCTACGGCTGAAATACAGTTTATTTTTACTATACAACTAGCAGTCCCCCGCGGCTTTGCTCGCGAGTATTATTCGCAACTTCTGGTAATATTTACTTTAATTGAAGAACCTATTTGTACTCAAGATTGGTACTTCAGTCATCAAATATTAGAATGTCCATGCGGCTAGTTGAACTAACTCTGCAGCAGGATAAGTAGCTATAGCTGTCCACGCGAAAAGCAGTCTTAAATTTGTCCCTGCCACTAACAGCGACTTCGCCTGGGCCTTATTTATAAAACTGCCAATTTGACGTTCTATGGTAGTTACAGACATCTAAGGTAAGAGGTGAATCGAATGAAAAACATCTTATTTACCCTGTGCACAACCATTGGTGACGGTGCCCTCAATTACATATTTTCAACATATTCACTGGAACTTTATTGCTATTACAAAGTTTCAGTGGGTAAAGGTTTCACGGAAACGTATTTGGTACAGCAAACTTAATATTAGTGAGATGATATATCGTCGTTTT
>PNEQ01042641.1:0-14445 GCA_003012365.1 Medauroidea extradentata | reverse complement strand
ATGTACAAGGAAATGAGCTATTAATGAGTTTCGAAGCCAGACAGCAACTTCAGAACCAAGAAAAGTGTCATTTTGTGTGAAATTGTGAAAGCATGTATGATTTTACAATAATACATCACAGATTACTAAAATTAATTGATGTATTTGTAATAAATATTAAATTTTGGATTTGTTTTTTATGAAAATCAAGTAATTTAAAAGAATCTGGCTGAGCAACATCTAAAAGAAAATCAGTATAATAGCCATGAAAGCAATATTTCATCAAGGGCTCACGCTTGATGAAATATAGGTACCAATTTTATTTTGGGAGGGGGATGTGTATTGGTATGCTGACAAGCTTTTTCCAGTCATGCGATCTGAGGGTTCGTCATGTGATTACACAGTACATTTATAATTACAATAGGTGTATGGCTATCATGTTTAAATATAATTTTTAGAAGTCTCATTTAAGTGGTGTGCTTTTCTTAAAAACTAAAACAATGTAGTGTTTCCAACACTCACTGTGTTTGACAGTGTGTTATTTGCAACATTTTATAAAAAAAAACTATGCTGGAGAATGAATGGTAATTGTACATATCTGTCTGTGTCTGAGTATTACTGTATTTAAGTCCCAAGGACATGATAATTCAGTTAAACAATGAATGTATAGTATCTGTGATTTTTTAAAAGTGGTTAACAAACTAATAAGAAACAACAATCAAAACTTTTTTGCACTGCTTGTGTTTGGATGGAAGCTACGAAATATGAAAATGTTGAAGCTGTCTTTTTGCAGGATAATATTTAAAAAAATAAGTAACCAGTGTACTAAAAGATAGTATGGTGACAGGTTATTTCCAGTCAGCTATTACTTAAATTGAAGAGATATTTGTTAAGAATTTTAAGTTTACTTTCTTGATAGTGGATGCTCAGGATGCATACATTACATATATCTTATGTCTAAGCAGTTTTTTATGTTGGTATGTGTTTGATATGAAGTACATTAGTCTTTACCGCAGAATTTTCATTCACCTAAGTTGCTAGTGTAACTTATATTAAACTAATTTCTTTGAAACATCATTGTAGTAGTGGTAATTATAACATCTCTTTTAAAGGAAGGTCATAATAGTAGTAACCAGTCACTCAGATGGACAGGAAATGGGGAAGGAATCAGCTATGGCTCGTAACTAGAACCATCCCAGAATTTTGCCTAAAGTGAGTAGCTCTCACATTCACCAAATATCCATGGTAATAGTCATGCTTCCTTCTGTTCCCGGTTTTGAATGTTTTGTATGCCCTAACATGTGCTGCAATTCACGTAGATCCAAGATTCTTTATAATCCAACAAGTAAAAACTTTTGCCTACAGTAAAATATTTGGATCTGTTAAATATGGAAACACAATGTTAATATAACTCTGAAGTTTCTGAACTTTAAATGTAGCAGGTAAGACTGGTATTGAAAATATACACTTTTTGGCCATATTTGGGCCAAAATATAATCACCCTTGTAGTTGAAATAAGAATCAAAACTTGTCTTAGGATACAAAAATGTTTTTTTAAGAAAAGTCCCCAGCTGGGGCATGAACTGTGATATAGTGTACCACGAATGTAATTTTTTACGTTATGAGTTTTTAAAATACAACACAGCTAATAGAAACAAACTTTTGGAATCTTCGAAAAGGACAAAAACTACTTTTTCAGGCTGCTCTATCTCGAAAGTACCAACCTGATTTGTATAATAAAGATATATAAGCATTTGTTAGACTTAATGTCATACTTTCCACAAATAAAATTGTATGGTCACTGCTGTAAGTCCCATAGAAATAAAGATTGTGTGCCAATTTAGTGTTCTACCAGAAGCTGTATTATTGTTGATGTTCTGACCAGTGTTGACAATATTACTTCCCTTTTTTACTTTCTCCAGCAAATAAAGAATACGTTTCATGTAAGGACTTACTAAAAGTTACTACGACTTAAAATATCAAACTTTTTAAATACAGTTATTCTACTAAACCTCTACAATTTATATCATGAGCCGGCCAGATAGACCTTTTAAAGGTATGATGAATTTGTTACCTTTTTAATAATAAAATATGTAATCTCATTGGAAAAAAATTTCACTCAGCACGTAGCAGCAAACATTCATACCGAAAGCATCCTACAAAGACTGCCTGTCATATCACATACTAATGAATCGTAAAAGCTGTGTTTGACTGCTGGCTTTTGCAGCAAAAATTTCTTATCTGAAATACATATTGTTTGGATGAATAAGTACGTTTGTTTATAGTTTTTTTTATCTATGCCATTTCCCTTTATTTTTTTTAGATTTTGCAGTATGAGGGTTGACACCAGCCGGGACCTTTGATCCACCGGTCAGGAGTTCTAACCACTTAAACAAGTGGTCGGACTTTGTAGTCTATAAAGCGCTGAAAAAAATTTTTTTAACTGGAATCTGTGTCTTCGTTTTTTAGCTCATCAGATTAGAAGATACTACATATTCTGATACACATGTAATAACAAAGCAGAACTACAGTAGTGTGTTTTTGAAACTAATATCTTAACTTGGAGCTGTAGCACCTTGTAAAATCAAAGTTGTTCAGTGCCCTCTGCAAGTTTTAGACAAATATTTCAGAGTGACAGTTGTAAAAAAAATATCGCCGCTGAGATGACAAATTATGCATTGGATGCTAACTAAAAAGAAGGCACTTTGTAATACTTGTGAATCAATGTAGAATTCCAGCTGAGTGTTTACATTTTTATACATTCTGTTTGCTTGCAAGGCAGGGTTAGTTAGCTCTTCCAGTGTCTTACTTATTTTTGTGTTTTTATAACACTCGTAAACATGTAGAAGATCATTTTATTGTTAAGTTTTCATGGTCAGGCCACGGTGGTGCAGTGCTCAAATCACTTATCTCTCACTATGGCAACAAAATTTTGAGTCATTGTGAAGTCTTTGTCAAATTTTCCATGTGGAAATTGTGTTGGACACTTGACGTTTACCAGTGAGTTGCTAAGAGCATTCTTTTTCTCCTTGACTTACATGCTATTTTGTGTCAGGGTTTCGTACCTTTCCTCCTAAAACAGATGTAGAGATTTTGAGGAGTTGTGTTTTTGCCAAACAAGTGGTTCTTCTTTTATTAGCCCCAACCTTCAATCAACATGTACTGTATTTGTGTATTTCAACATTTTCTTTCATGGCTCGGCGGCTTTTGGACTCTTTTTACAAACCAACTGTCCTGGCGGTCTCAAGTTCAGCCAGCTCTCAATTATCCACGCGCAGATTATCTGATTTGCGGCTAATGCGTGATACTAAAAAAAATCATTAAAAAATAATTGCAATAAAGTTTTATTTTTACAAGTACAGTATCAATTTTACAACACTACATTGATTAAACAACTTTGCAACCTAAATTTGAAAACTTAAATTTTAAGAGGGGAGTGATTTTACAAGGTACATGGTAATATTTAATGCTAATTAGCCAGGCGGAGCAGTGGTAAAACTCTTGCCTCACATTCGGGAGAACTTTGGTTCGATCTCCGGTCCCAGCTATCCTATTTTGGTTTCCAGGGTTTCCCGAAATCACTTCAGGTGAATGCCTAGATGATTCCTTACACAGGCCCTGGCCGATTCTTGTCCGCTTTCCCACGTATACCTCTACCAAGGTCTTGTGCTGTTTGAAGGCACGTAAAAGTGACAAAACAAAAAAAAAAAAAAAGTATTGCAGGTTATCTGTGACTATTATACAAGTTATTGACCCCCTCTTACTAGCATGGACAACAGGGAGTTGACTAAGAATACTTCACTTAAGAAAGAGGACTGAAAATATAGTCATTCATGTATTTCTTTAAATACAACATTACTTTCAAAGTGTGCTGCAATTATTCATGGATCTGCTAATTAGCACTACAGCAGTGACAAGTTTTCACTCCTATAACAGTCTTATAAAACAACTTTTATCGTCTCTGGAGTATGGTTAAAGTGGCTGGTGAAGTTTTAATAGGCATGTATTGCCAGATTATTATTGTGTGCAGTAGATTGGCTCCACAGTTATATACGATACATACACTTGTAATCTGCGGCCACGGTTGCTTGTTATGTAGCAAGCAATTTGTAGCTTACGTCTAAAGTTTAAAGGGTTATAATGCTGAACATCTTCAACTAAAAATCACAAATGATACTCACTAGAACCAAAAAGCAAATGGACTTGGCTCAACATTTCTGACAACATGGGAAAGTGAAGGCAAGTTAACATTGTTTGCAATCAGTGGAAGAATTTAAATCTGTATTTTGGCTATGCAAGAATCTAAACATCTGAAATTAGTATTATTTATATGATTGTTCAGATGACTGCTAAATGTTAATCTAAGTACAGTACTTTGGCCATAAGTTTGAGTGTTTTGGCTTAGAGATGACACCGAGTTTCATTCATTCAGGTTTTCAGGCTGATGTAATTTTTTCAACATTGTTGGACCAATCTTTGAAGCTCAATGCTTGGTTTTAGTGGTTAGTTGTTAACCAGAAAAAAATAAAGTTTTGTCCAGTGAGTACCATAAATATTTAGGAATTATAACATTTGATGTAACTTATACATTAGAGAAGGTTGCTTCAACATTTTCTGAATTTCAGTGTTGAAGTTTGAAAGAGTTTAGTTATTATTTGTTAGATAAATTCATAATGTGCCTTGTAAAAGACTTAAGTAACAAATCATTTTCATGGGACTTTCAATGGTCATCACATTGCTTAGACACTGTGTTGTTTGATCACACTGAATATTTATTTTGAGTGAAATACACATGTTTAACCTGTGCCATTTTAGTCTGGCACCAGTATTGTATGTCAATAACTTCCTTAGTTTTTGTAACTTAAGTGTTTTAAGGGTTGTCATGCAAACTTGCATAGTATGTTTCAAATCTATGAAAACATAACAGTGATTCTAGTTACATATAAACAACTGAAGAAGCTGGAATTTTGTGTCAAATTTAATTCCTGTAAGTTTTAATATGAATAATTTTAGGACTCTCAACTAACCTATATATTGTTATTTGAGCATCTTTACAGGATACTAGAAAAGAACATTGTTTTGTATGTCAGTAGACACATTTTGAACTTCCTTCCGTGATCTCAAGCAGCATGGGTTATAGGCCACTAATGTATCACTGTAAAGTGTTGCGTTATGCAGATATACAGATTTCAAAAGTATGTTTATTCCTGTTGTTTTAATTGAGCATGTGTAAAGCAGGTTTTCAAGAATGCATTTATGCTATTTCAAATGTGTAGCTTCTTGCCATTACGAATGTGTGTCTTATTTAGTTTTAACATTTCCAATGCATAGATACGTGTAAATAGTTACTAACCAAGTGGTACTCTTCTCTGTTATGTTGTTTTCTGCCTGTGTATTATGAACTTGTAACACAATAGTTTCATTCAGGAAAAATATGTAAATTATAGGTTTAAAGAACTTCAACATTAGGCCTATTGCAGTTTCTTTACTGTAATTGTAACGCTTTCTAGGATGTTACGGGGACAGAATTTGCATCTTTGGAAGAATAAAAAAACTGCCTTCATCATGTTGGAAAGAGATAGCTAAAGTTATTAGAGTAACCTTACTGTTTGACCATTTATAATATTCCTAACACAAAGTAGTATACATGGGAAGATACAGAAAAAAGAAAAAAAAGAGGAAGGGGGCAGTCACAAAAGGCATTACCTCTGTCACCTGCTGCACCCAAAACTCTCACAGTTACATGAAGCCCTTCTTTGCGTTTTTTACAGTTGAAACAAATTAATGGCATAACTGCATTTTCTGGCTTTCCTTGTTAACTTACAATTGTTTGTTAAATTGTTACAAAATAGTGCTCCTCTCAGATGTGAAAGTCCAGATTTGCTCCTGGACTAACCTGAAAGCTTGACATATAGCTTTGACTTTGTAGCAGTAGCAGCTAGTGAAGTCAGTTTTGTAAAATGTTTCAAGGAAAGATCTTCAGGAATTTTACAGTTACAACCAAATTGTCTGATAGATAAACATTTGCACTGGATTTTTTTTTCCAGTGCATGTTGTACAGTAGTAATTTTTCTGTCAGATCCTAAACTTTTAATTTTTTCAATTTTTTATGTCAGTTTTATGTATTTGTTAAAATTGCCTATATGGAACTCATTGTTGCTTAAAAGTACAACATGCAGTTTATTTATGCCAATACACAGGACCAGATACTTAGAGGAAGAGGGATTTCTAAATAAATGTACCATCTTAAATCAATAAGATAAAAATTCAATGAAATTAGACACAAGTAAAATAAATTATTAAATATGCAACATTTTTAAAATCACAAAATAAGTACGTATAACGTTGCATTTTCTTTCTTGTTTAACACATGTTACGCACTTCGTCTGTTTCACGACGACAAATTTGTCGTAGTTTTGAGCATAAACGTGGTGATACCTAGCAAATAATTGCTATATGAAAAACAAGTTGCACCAGTAGCCATGAGAAGAGACATCACCACTGTTGTGTGATCTGCCAATAGTTCAAACAGAGAGCACAAACCAGCTGTGCGCTTGAGAGTGTTGCAACATTGCAACCATCCGTAATAGAGTTAGGCGTTTGTGACCAGTGAAATATAAATGACAACTGTGTTGGTACAAGTAATGTATAACTTACAGATGTTGAAATATTATTAAAATGTCTTTGCATTTGTCCACGTAAACAGCACTATTTCTTCATACTGAGAGGTTTTGAGTAACAGTAGTAATGATGTCACAGTCTTGACACTATGGCTTGACACAACCGGAAAATTGTGAGAAGTTTTTTATGCCAGCATATTTTTCAAACTAATACAGCAGCCTGTAGCTATTATTATTGACTACGGTCATGTATTATGGTTAACTGTTTACAGACATATTTTAAATGCTTTATACTGGCATGGAGCTTTGATCCAGTCAGTTGGTTAGGGAAGAATGTCTCGACTTGCGCACATCACATTGAAGCCTAACAAATAATCACCTTTTCCCACAACAAATCAGAGTCCCTTACAGTGTAATTTACCCATTGAATGTACCAAGACTAAAATTGAACAATTTGAGTTGGTTATAATTCACACAGTTTAATGCAGACCATTTTAAAACATGTACAAACTGATAGTTTTGGTGAGCCATCACTTGCAAAGAAAATTTAATCATATTGTCAGTGATATTTATAGTTTGCTACTTCTTTCCAGCGAGTGAGATGTTGATCAGTGTGTTGAGTTTTTGAAGCACAATATATCAAATTAACATATCACATTTTCTGACTGTGGAAATGAAGTTTAAAAAATTGTTCTCACTTGTAAAAATTCAAAATGATATTTTAAAGTAAAACGCAAGTTCTGTCTTCTGGTTAAAGCATTTTGGGTTTGTGAAACTTTAGTAACATCATGTTTTTAAATATAATCATTTCATAATTTTTAACATTTCATTTTGATTTTTTTATGAACATGGATGGTTTCTTGATGATACACTTACTTTCAGACCATCAGAAAACCATCTACAATTGACTGAGAATTAGTTAAACAATTCCAATCTTATCTGTTCTTGGTTGTAATTCCAGTTTTTTATTTGTAAGACTGATTTTATATATATATAACATATTTATTTAGTTGTGTATGTTTATTTTATGTTAACCATTGTCCTACACATTAAATAATTGTATTGTTTTCTGAAATGACTCATGTAGCTCACAATTCATGCTGATATGTCAACAGTTGCCATCCATTGGGATCTCAACGTTACTCATATGTAACTACATTATCTGCACCACACAAGCACAATAGTCTGTTGAACAGCAAAGTTACAATCTATCTGACAATATAAATTTTGTGTTATTATTCCATGTTGTTGGCATTTTTGTGATCTTATTCTCTCTGTAGAAATTTTCATTTGCACAACTGAGTGTTGCTGTCTTAAAATAATAATGTTATTGCCTACGTGTTAAAGTTTGGGTTGGTGAAATAAGCCCTAAAGCAACAGCGGCGTGAAAATATGCCATACAATGAGTATGAAACAACAAAGATGGGGTAGTTCCTATAGAAGGGAATAATTCTATTTCTAGCTGTTTTGCAAACCATACGTTCTATGAAGCATTTTAAAAAGTATAAAGGCATAGCAAATTTTTTGTCTTGCGTTATGGTTTTTTAATGTCCCTTAGTTTTTGTCAAGGGACTAGTTTACCATAAAACTGCTTCCAAAAATACACCCTAGTGTGTTCGTCAATTTTTGTTTCTGTGCTGTTTCCAGATAATATTGAAGGATGATGTACAAATCAAATAAAGTTTTCCCAGCTCAATAATGACAACCTTTCTCTACTTGCTCAGATATTGCTGGTATTTATCCCTTGGCGATATGCAATTATTTACATTTTAGAACTATGTGATGTTTGTAAAAGAAGAAATGACAGTGAACTAACTGTCTTTACTGGAGCCACAGAATAATTTCTATCAGAAACAATATACAGAATCTTTTGCTTTGTTATTGTACCAGCTCTTGGAGCCAAGCCCTCGTAACTGGCATTGGAAAAATGAATTCTCTACCGAAGATGTCAAAGTTTTCATCTCCGCCAGAATACTTTAGCTACGGAAAATGTGTGTTACAGTGAAATAATAACAAATTTAAATAATGCATCTTTAGGTATATACTAATGCATGTCATTAACAAACAGTTTTAAAATTATGTTGAAAAGTTAAATCCATCATTCATTGTTGATCCGGCATCACAGTTTGTAATGTTTTACGCCAAATTCCGATGTGCCAATGTAGGTTACAAATTTATTTAACTAGGCAATGTTTCATTAAATTTATTTTTAAAATGCTTCACGGTAAATGTTGTTCTGCTGCAGAACACTTGGTAATAATATCTCAACTCTCAATTTATATGTAAAAGACCTCAATAACCTACCCCTACACAGTTTTGTAATTAAACAACACACCATTTGCAAGCAAACAATGAAAATAATTTCTTTAAAAAAAATAATAAATGCAAAGGTACCTATGATTAAAAATTAAAATTGTGCTCATTTGCGTGTTCTGACCTTGGAATTAAGTATAGTATTTAAAAATGGTAAATTTGATCCTTAGTTTAGGTTAACTGATTCGAAAATGAGTTATTTTTGCTAACATTTGCATTGTACAATATCTTCATCATAATATGAATATTTTTTCTCATATAAATAAAAATAATTAAAGCAGATACTTACAATAAAGTTTTGGGTTTTTTCAAGCTATTGTGCTTGTGTGTGGTGTGTAATAAGCCAGTGGTATTATAAACTACCTCATCATAGACATAATGGTTATTTAATATACGTAAAGCAGTGAATGATAATAATTGCTAAACATGTTCTCATTTGCAAATATTTTGCAGAACAAATTGGTAGTAGTAATTTTGTATATAGCCAACAAATTTTTATACATCTACACACAGCTATTTAGTATATAAATATAATGTAAGTATGTAATGGTTATGATTCTATGGACATGTTGCAGACAGTTTGTTGTTTAAAATGCTATGTGTTTCATGCAAAGCTGAAAGTGAGTAAGAGCCTATACTACTGAACTTACATCAGACCCACAAGGTTCCTAATATGGCCTTATATATTCCATTTTTTTGGATGTTATGCCTAGATGTGAAATGTTATTTAACAGTCTGTATAAAATTAAAGTTTTGAAGCACTTACAAGTTTGGCAATGATGCAGTTTGAAGTACAGTACTCACACTAGTGCTAGATTTGATGTGGAATATTTTTACAAATATAGTAACTGCACAGCTCACAAATTATGTTATTACACAGATATATGTACATGTGTTCTGTAAGTGCAGTTCAAGTTATTTTACAAGAATAAATTTAGGTTTTTGTTAGTGTGGTGAATTGTGTTTAACTGTTGATAATGTCCAGTGAACATACATTTCAGAAGAAATTTAGTAATTTTAAATTATGTATAGTATACAGTAGTCTCATTAGCGTTAGCCAAAATTATTTGATTAAGTTAATTTTACTCAAAAAGAACTAGCCATACTAAAAACAGAGAATATATTTAAACTGGGATGCATCAATGGTTACTTATATGGCGTCAGGTACAGTTCTGATTTTTTACTAACATGGTTACTTAAGTGAATATTTTTATATTATTTTATGTATCTCAATAAAACATAAAGGAAACATTCAACAGTTTATAGTTATGGTAGTAATAGTTGATAAAAGTGTGCCTTCAGAATGAACCAAATTAAAATTTTACTTTCAGAGCAAAGTTTTTTTTAGAATAGAAGTCAGAGAATATTAAAAAATTATGTCTAAGATAGGTGCAATTTTGCTACAGGGATTTGTTACAAGAGTTAGATAGTTTGGGAAAAAAAAGTGTTATTAATTACAGCAAGCTCTCCATTTTATAAGTCCTGATTTCACAAGAGTAGCACTTTTGCGAGGTAATTTTCATTACCTTAACACTTAAGGAGATTGGGAGTATACTCCACAGGGGCATAGCTAAGAATTAATTTTGGTGACGGTGCGGGGATTGCGAAAAAGTTCTGTGAATGGCAAGCAGAAAAATGAACCTGGCGCTCTAACTCAGCCAGATCTCTGCAGGGACAGTAACCTACTTGCTGTATCTTTAGCACTACAATCAAGAGAGAACACCTATTTATAAATTTTTTTTGGAGGTGAGGAAGAAGGAATTTCCAGCTATGTCCCTGCTACTGTACTGAACAGACTTTTTAGTCTGTATAATTTAATGTTTGTATTTTTGCACATATTTTTTGTGGGATTTCAGTAATCCAAAAAAAAATATTTTGTTTATATATATATATATATATATATATATATATATATATATATATATATATATATATATATATATATATATATATAATGTAGTATCATGGGTGTAATTTTTTTTCTGTTGCTGAAAGCTCACTTTTGTTTTAAAACATAGTTATATTTTTTAACAATGTTATCTGGATGTATAGCTTGTTCAGTGTCAAAATATGACAAAGTAAATTTTTTTCGTCAACAGAATTATTAACATTTTATCAACTATGAGTATGTTTCATACAATATGTTACAGTCTGCATCTGGCTACTGGATGTGTATTATCTCTGATACTCAACTTGTTCACAGGACATTTTGTGCTAAATTTCTTGGGGCTGTAAGTTAATTCTCTGATTAATTGAAATGATGTTCACCCTGCAGTTATAAAAATTTGTTGTGTGTAGCTTTGCCGTTGCAGTTCAAAAATTGTAAAACAATAATGTATAACATAATTTGTGACACATGTAAAAAAATTGTAAATTGTAATTGTAAGTAAAGCTTTTAATACTTTTAACCTGTATTTTTCTTTCCTAAATTATGTGGTTGTTCCCCTAAAGCTACTCAAGTACATGCTATATTGTTATGTACATAAATGAATTACTTAAATATAACACCACGTGGACTTCTAAACTGCTTACTCTTTTGCACTAAAAAGGCTTGAGTTTAATGGCTGAGGCTGGCCTCAGTAGCATAGTTGGTTAGGCACCGGCCTACGGTGCAAGAGGTCCTGGGTTTGAATCCCAACTCGGGCATGGATGTTTTGTTGTTCATTCACATCACTTCACCTGCATAGGTTCTTAAGACCTCGTTGTTAAAGGGCCTTAAAACCTCCTCACCACACCTTAATGATCAGGAGTGCTAGGAGTGCTTAGAATGTTTTTTTTTTTACTACTGAGGAAAGTAATAATATGGTTTATCCAATTTAATTTTCTAAGTTGATGATAACATTGCTAGATGAGTTGCACATTACATACTTTAGAATTAACTGCAAATTTAAGGGTACGGTCAATTTGATGAGGCTTGCAATAGTCATTAACTGAGATACATGAAGCTTAATGTCATATCAACAGCAAGATCATTTAGAAAAGGAACTAATGGCTCGGACAGTCAGGTTGTATAGAAGGAATCACAGTGTAAAGAGGAACAATCACAGCTTTCACCTGGTGTGATTATAGGAAACATTAAAAAAATCAAAATAAGGATGATCAGACCTCAAATCAAACCCTCATCCTACTGAATGCAAGTCAGATGTGTTATCAGTGCAAAATCTGGCTCCTTTGTTTTTGAGGTAGGATGAGCACTTCTATGTTTCCTCATAATTGAACACTATGAACGTGACTGCAAGTACATCATCCTGCTTCCTTTTGTTGGCAAGCCAGGATGTGTGCAGCTAATTACATGAACAACTGCTAATTCAGTGCAATGAAACATTGATACTGAAAATGAAAATTCAAACCAATTATCCCATTTAATTTTCCTTTGCATCACATAATTTCTCCATAACCCTATCAAGTGCTCAAATCATTGCAGATAAGTGCTGACCAACATTTATCTTCTTTCCAGTAAAAGCAATAACATTGTATGTTATTCTCATACTGGCAAAATTTTTCATTGTTAAATCAGAATAAATGAATTCAAATTGATGCAGCCTGATAAGAACAAAAAAATCAGATCATAACATGAGACATTCAATTTTAAATTAGTTTGTTTCCTCTCTCATGTTGAAGAATATACAAGAGCCATAAACAGTACTTCTCAGTCACAATAAAAAAAAAAATCAGACAGTATCAACCTATCCTACATTGGAAAGAAAAATATGTGCACTCGAGTCATAATATTTCATTATTTTTCTATATGTACCTTCGGGGTAGAGCGTTGATATTAACTTCAAAATATTGCTTACGTAAATACCCAAAAAGTAGTTTTAGGTTTTTTTGAAATTCGATTCCCAGGCAGTAAAAAGGGGCAAAATGTGTTTTTAATGAATCGTCTATATCTTTGTAATACAATTGGCTATCGTCGTGATTTTAACTTTAATTGGTTACTTTTACAAATGTCTATGACAAGACTCAAAGACGTTTCGAAATTCTTTATTTAAAGGGGTGAAAATACGTGAAATGTGTTTTCGATTATCCTTCCATATCAATCGAATCAATCGAGATATCGAAGTGCTCTTTGCTTTAAATTGGTGCTTTTGTAAATATCTCAAGTACCATTTAAAATATATTTTCCGAATTCGGCCCTAAACTGGTTAAAAAAGGGGTAACATGCGATTTCGACTCACATTCGATATATATCGATCCATAGCTTTTTATATAGCGACGATATTTTTGTTTAGGATTGATGCTTACTCAAATACCTAAAAACGAATTTCAGGAATTTTTGAAATTCGCCACCTAAAGACGTGAAAAGGGATGAAAAGTGGTGAAAAGCGTCTTCAATTAATCGTAGATATAGCTTGAACCCAGCGGGCTAATGTTGTGTTTTTCACGTCTACAAGACACCAATAAAGTATTCTAAAACATGATTCAAGGGTTTTTCGAAATTTACTCTCTTAGGTGCTGAAAAGACCTCGAATACGTTTTAGATAAATCCTAGATATCTATCGAACCCGTCGAGATATACAATTAATTTTTGCTTCAGGATGATGATTACAGAAATTATCGCAAAACTATTTTCAGATTTTTCTAAAAATTCAATTTCTCAATACTGTGCAGGGGTGATTTTTTTTTTTTTTTTGGTCAATATTGATGGCAGACGATCCGAAAAGCAGGAACGAGCAGCGAGAAACAACCTATACAGCAGATCGAATTAGTGAAATTTACATGTAGTCTTGAAAAGGGGCAAAATTGCAGTTCGCTTTCCACTTAGGTTCCTCTACAATATCAGCTGACATATCGTCGGTATACTGCCAAAAGTGATTAAGTCATAAATGCTATTTCGTTTAAAAACAGTATTAAATTCTAGATATTAACAAAAATGTGGTATGTTACTATACTGTGACACAACAGTACGAAACGACGAATAGACTTTAAACTTGGGCAATTGTTCATGAACAACATATACATATTCCTAGCATTTTTATAATTTTATCTCATTTTGACTTAGTCACTTTTGGCAGTAAACCGACGATATATCATCTCACTAATCTCAAGTTTGGGGCACCGAATACGTTTCCGCGAAACCTTTACCCACTGAAACTTTGTAATGGCAATAAAGTTAAAGTAAATATTTTGAAAATATATGAGGACACCGTCACCAATGGTTGTGCTCAGGGTAAACATATGTTTTTCCTTCCATTAACCTCTTACCTTAGGGGATATTGATCCCTACCACCATAGAAAAAATAAGGTGCTACCACCTTGGATTTAACTGTTTCTTCTCGATAACTTCTGTCCCAGCCGATGTATCTAAATTTTTGTCACGACAAGGCATAGATACAAACTTAATCGATTTTCTGTAATTGCTGGAACCATAATATATTCATTATTTTGCAACGGGAAACAGCTGAAAAGGAAAAATTGCTTTATTTACGGGAGCGACTACAGAGGCCACAACATTAACAAAAACAATGCCATATGGATTCCAAAAAGTGAATGAAACAATAAACTATGCCTTGTCAGCGCGAAAAAAGTAAAA
>PNEQ01042640.1:0-28640 GCA_003012365.1 Medauroidea extradentata | reverse complement strand
GCTGGCGGAATGGTAAATTGTTTTAAAAACGCGTCCACAGTATTGTGCATCGTGTGATTGCACATTGACTCAAATTTTTTCAAAACTTTTGGTTAAAAAATATTTGATTTATTGGCACCAGTCTGAAAAAAAAACTCGGGAACTAGCCCTTAAGTGCTGGCCAAATATCTCTCACTTCTGTAAGATAGCCTACAAAGTAGTATGTGAACTAAAGCAGACAGCAGCTGTTTTTGGCTGCTCGCTGACAGTGATGCCTCACAGTTAGGCATGCTTTTAGTTGCTTCTTTGTTATTGGCCCAGCACTCCAGCAGGAGGCACAATAGGCCCAGAGGCCAATTACGTAAGTTGCACGAAATTATTGTTTCTTGAATCTTACCTTGTGTCCGAAAGAAAACGCGAATTTTTTATGTCTCTTCCTGTTAGGCCGCCTACACTGGCAGGTGTGCAGGGCTGGCAACATTGGGATCAGAGCTCGGCGTCATTTGTCAGTCACTTTCACGTCGGCATAAACACCTCGTGACTCGCGGCCATGTAAACACCATCCCCTCCCACTCCACACCTTCCCCATCACTTATACGTCCAAGCGTTTAAAAATAGTTCCTTGCCCGCGGAAATAACACGCCAATCATGTAACTTGGTTGGCGAAAACCGTTCAGAGTACACACGATCCCATTGTGTACACGGGGTTTACTAGTAACACCAAGTTGTTTTGTTGCGTGTAATTGAATCAATCCATCCTTAGTGCTCTTTAGAATCGACTATATTTGTTTTACATTGAAATATAGCAAGTTCAAACGTATGTAAATAAATTGCTCTTGGGGAAATATTTCTCGCGCTTTCTCGGCACTTGTGATTGATTTTGCACTACGTCAGTGGTTCGCAAAGTTTTTGGTCTAGAGACCCTCGTTTGGATACTACAATAAACCGTGACCCGTTTTCGTGTACGATTTTTAACTGCGCCCTCCTCCATTTCAGCAAATAGTATTTACTCACAAATTCGTTTCCCAAAAAGATATCAAACCCTTTTATCCTTTATAGAACAACAAAAATGGCCCGTGCTGCATTCACAGAGCGTACTTGTAGCTTTTACGATGCCTTACTCAGTGAAATGACGTGCAAGCTGTTTTACGCCACGTCCGCACGTCGTACCTCCGTCCGGGAGATATGTGTACCGATTATCCGAGTTTGACTACGGCAGCCCTTTGCAACATCGTATTTATACGAGCTAGGGGTTTTCTACGTTAATCAACATTAAAACAAAACCAAGGTGAGAAATCGACTGGACGTCGAAGATGATCTTTTTTATGCATTCAAAAAATTAAGCCAAACTTAGGAAAACTTGTTACGGAGAAGCAGTCACATGTCTCACACTGAAGATACATCTATAACTTTTTTTTCTCAAACTTTCTTTATTTACCAGTTAAAAAATATTGGCCTAGTCTTGTAAATATGCGGAGTTACTTATTCCCACAACTGTCTCAGAAAATTAGTATTAAATTACATTTTAAGTTTAGTCATTTGTTTAGATATTCATTTTTAAATTTTTCAGCTTTTACGAGTATTTTTCGATTTTTTAAACTTATTTTGGAAGGCTCGCGACCCCTCTCGAAACAGCCGGCAACCCTTTTATGGGTTACGACCCACAGTTTGGGAACCACTGAACTACGTCATATATAATCAAATACCTTAAGATGTGATTATGAATACTTTTGTATTTTTTGTCGACGCCATAAGTAGGCAACTGAAAAATTCGAGTTTTCTTTCAGACACGAGCTGTAATTCCAAGTTGTAAGTTCTCCCACGTTAGTAATTGGCATCTGATCTATTTGACACTTTCTGGATGTCGCTGAGCTAATACTAAAGCAGCAACTAATTGTGTATTATCACTGTAGCGAACAGCCAATGAACAGCAGTTGTCTGCTTGGGTACTCTTCTAGGCTAGCTTATTGGTCAGTGAATTCTTGAATTTTTCAGGTGCGGGCAAGTGTGTCTTCGCGCTTATTTGACGTTCTATACAGTCAATAATACTTTAACGTGGAACTTACAATGCTATTTACTCCGTACTGTGTTGCCATATTTTGCACGAAAGATGTCATTGTACCGTAATTTGTCAGTGACATTTTCGTCTCTAATGCCGCTCAGAATTCACGTGGTGAGCTTGTAAGCCCGTTTTAGTATACACACGTGTGTCTGTCAAATATATTTTGATTTTGTATGGTTTGTAATACATACAAGATACACATATTTGATAAGGTTTTAGATAAATGTTATGTGGCATATTTTTAAGTTTTGTAAAGCGTTAAATAAATAAAAAATTAAATGTACATTCTTTTAATCAGTAAATTAATGTTATAACGTTTTCGTTATTTGTGTTACTAACAACGTTAAAATCTTACATTCAGTGACTGAAAGAAACTTGGAGACATGCCGGAAATTATTTTGTTGATTGCGTATCTCTAGAAGACGGGCTCAAGCCACATGACCTCAAGAAGTAGCCTAGTAGTTCCCCGCTCTGTTGGACTGCAGAATGGGGGTGGGTGTCCGGGGAAAATGTTGGGTGCTGGAAGGAAAGCGGGAGCAGTAGCGGCTGTGCCGATAACAGGCTAGATGGGGCAGACGACAGGATGTGTGATTCGCGGGCGGCTTCCGTCACGTCCACCCTGGCCGCGGGCGTCGTCCGCCGTGTGATGATGTTCCCCTCGACCTTGGCCCCGCACCAAGCTACACAAACATGTAGCCGCCAGCTGGGAGACACCTGTCCAGGGGCCATTCACAGTCAAGTGTGCAGTTAACCTGGGCTGCTTTGACCTTGTGGGGTATTTTTTGGGCCACTCTAAATGTTAAATTAATCATATCAGTAGAAATGGGAGTATATCACGAAAATGTTTTGTGTCAACATACCTTTGAAAACACTGTAGCTTCTTTTAATATATATATCGTTGGCAGACGTAAGTCTGACACAACATAGGTGTCTGCAGGATTCTTATTGACTCAGTCAAATAGTGTTGTAGCTTCACGTACAAGCGAAAGCCAGTAATCTTCTGGAAAGCTGAACGTGTATTGAAACCCAGCAAACAGTCAAGTTTTCTCGAGATAAATCACCTCTGCATGTCAGTAATGTAAGTAGGCTACTTCAAGTCGTTAAGTGTAGCTTTTATTTTAATTCTCTGCCTACCAGATATTGATAATGACATAAAACCACGTGATCACGAACGGGTGTTATTAAATGTTGAGTGGACTAAAGTTCTCGTAAATCCTGTCGTAACTACCAATTAATTTGTCAAGTTTCGTAACTTGATGCATAATAACCACAACAACTATTGTAAAAGGTACCATGTGCAGTTAAACGATTTTTCGGTTCTTCGTACACCAATTAGCCTTCTTAAGGGACCTCCCTTGATAGGTTACGTTTGTGTGTGTCAGGCTAGAGCAGTAAGGTTGCCGTTGACCGACGTATGAAGTGCATTATCGCCTCTCTGCGCAAGTTACTCAGCTGGCGTGCAGTGCTTCACTATTATCCTTTTTTTCTATGAGATTTTAAGCTGTGGCCACAATATTTAATTTGTAGGCACCATAGTTCAAATTTTAAGGCGTGTTTCTATAGTTGTGTTTTTCGAATCCAGTGTCAAAGTGGGTGAATGAATATGGTACAAAAATCAAAACTTTAATCACAACTTTATGCCAACTGTCAAGACAAGTGTTATAAAAATACAGAAAAAAGTAACTTGAAATTTTCCTTAAGATTAAGTGTAACGGAGATATGCAAAATAAGCTAAATATGTATATAAAATGAATCAGTTGTATCATATTCAACCTCCAAAAAGGGTGAATATTATACACCAGGTGGGGAAATGTGATACACCCTCATAATTTGATGTTAACAAGTTTGTGACAAATGGTAAGTTGAATGTGATGCACTCTGCAGCTTACTGTATCACTTGTCAAGGTTACAAATGAAATTCAAAATTTTTTACAGAAAATATTACTAGCAAAAAAACACTTTGAGCACAAGAAAATTAGGCAATGCATTAGGTTTTTGGTGGTTCAATATTATTTCTAACCATACTTCAAACACATCGGTTATTCTGACAAATGAATGTATCACATACTATTCTCAGTTGTTAAGACATCGTTGGCAACTAGCTGAGAATCTCACTGTGTTTATTCACTTAAATAGCTTCATCCTTAATGTTTATATAGAGCTTTCTATGTCACATACAGACTAAATGTTTTGCGTAGTATCTGTCTGCAATTTTTATGCAAAATATGAGTGAAAAAAAAAAACAACTATTATTACCACAAGAAATTAAGAACATCAAAAAATGGTTTGCCATAAACATAAATGAATAAAACCAAGTTTTCCGAACACATTTTTGTGCAATAAGTGTTAAGCTTCATATACATCCACAATTTTTTCAAATTAATATTTGCATCGGTTACCAATCCCAATTATGTTAGGCACTGGCAACTTTCCAAGAATATCACTATGTTTTATCATACAGATATCTTCTTCGTTCTTGATAAATATTTTTTGTTCGCGTTATATTTCAAACCCAGCACTTCCAAGTTCATCATCTACAACGTTCAGTATGGTGCACCCTAAAATCTATTTTTTTTGCTTGGTGTGTGGATATAGCTATGTTTTAAGTCATAGCCCCTTCCAGGATCCAGAGCTGCACATCCGCCCCTGGGTTCGCAATTGCCTTCCGAAGAGGGATGGGGGTTAAGGGACAGACACAACATCTAGTCCTGAACTCGTGTAGGTTGCACTGAAATTCACATCCCTGGTCGCGGACCTTGGCGCACCGATCAGGCGCTGCTGTATCCAAGCGGTGGGACTTGATAACTATATTAGGTATAATTCTGTCAGACGACTGTCGTCGATCTTATCAGAAAGCCTGCCAATTACAGTTGGAATATGGTCCAAGCCCCATCGTCGTTTAGAAAAATTGCCGACCTTGCGCCACGTGGGGCGACGCGCGTGGGTTAAGTGCGGAGTGGACTTCCTTCGCCGACAGAGGCTGGGCTGTGTCCACATCACCTCCAGTCGCTACTCCATACATCACTGGACCATGTGGCGCGGTGGGGTGGGTGTTGGCTCGCGGCCAGCGGCGCTGGGGTACGCCGAGTAGCAGCCGGTGTTGCCAGCATGTATGCAAATTACACTGCTTTGTGGCATTTGGCGTGGTGTGTGGAATTTTTGTGTGGAACACTCAATGTTAAGATAAAAGTTAAAATACTAATAGCACAGATTAAACAGTTTTATGATTAGTAGCAAGTTTACTACATGTACGGAAACTGGGAAAACCTAGAAAATTCAGGAAAATTGCTTGTGGTGCCTGGAAAGTACAACGTGTATTACAAATTTTGAAGCCTGGCGATTCAAATCTTCTGTTTACCTTAAAAAAAAAACTGAACACAGGTTACAGTTCTTTTATTTTTCAATAGATCGTTCTAGTATGTTATAATGTAAATGTACCAGTGCTACAGTATGTAGAATACGAGGTTATTGTAAATGTTTGTGATCGACTGCAATCCAACTGAAACTTACAGTTGTTCTCCGGGTTATCGTGTGGCAAACACAGGCAAACTAGTCACAGTTAATTTCAAACAGCTGAGCTGCCACGGCGTTTTCAGAATCGGTTTCAATAAACAGTCATGCCCGACTATTTATTTTATGGATAACACTGGCGATTTTTTTTTTGTTTGGAAAACCTGGAAGTCAGGGAAATTTGATCCTGATATTCTGTAGCAACCAAATATCGTATGGGGTGGATGCCCAAACGCCAGGGTATCTGTTGCACCCCGAACTGCAGACTTGGGGACCTGAAGGCATTTATGTTCCACGGAAGATAACATGATGAGATGAGGCACTACAATGGAGAGGCACCGGGATGATGGAGGCGTGGGAAACGGGATATCCCCGAGAAAACCCGTCGACCAGCGTCTTCGTCCGGCACGATTCCCACATACGAATATCCGGCGCTCGACCCCTCTGGTAATTGAACTCGGATCATCTTGGTAGGAGGCGAGCTGTACGACCACTCGGCGTTGCGGTTCCATAGCGATGCATAAGACATTTTCCGAATTAAGTTTGGAAAGTTAAAAATACACGTAGGTGTAACTAAAATGTTCAAACAATGTAATCTTTCTTTCGTGTTACGTTTCACATTCCGAGAAATATATTTGTGTGTAAAATTGTCAGCGTGGCATGCATATGAAAGAAAGACCTGTTTATTGGTTGTTGAGCTTTACACTGTGTGTGTTATTGTGTTTAGTTTAGCTGTTGTGTTTGTTGAATATGGAGTGGTTGTTCTGGCAACACTGCGCTGACAGACGGCCGCGAGGAGGTCTTATTAGCGGGCCCGCTGATTGCCGCAGCTCGCCAGCCTCCCGGATATTGTTTCTGCCCCCCCCCCCTCCCTCCTACTTCCCTACATTCGCCGTGTATCCATCCCTTTCATCTCTGCTCGCCGCTCGCACATCACTTTACAACGCCAACGAGCCACCTCCGGCCCTCGCATTACGCGCCTTTGCGCGCTGCCTGGCTCTTTAACAAATTACCCCATGTGACTGTCTGCGAGTCTTCCTGAACGTCAGTTTATGGTTGGAAAATTATATGTTGTGCGTACGTACGTTGTCGCAGATTGCACGCTCGGAGTTGTGTCATCTGAGTTCGAGAACCACGGTTCGCACGGTAGTATTTACGGTAGGGCATCATTCGCATTATTGTATATATATATATATATATATATATATATATATATATATATATATATATATTTTTTTTTTAATTCAGAGAGGAAAAGTGTAAAATGTGTGGTTATAGCGTGAATTCTATTTACCTTGCGCTATAGTAGCCTACAAGCATCGTAGTTGAACTTTTAACGTGTATTTTACCTTTGCTACACTTATAGCGGCCTAAATGTACAGCTAGTTCAAATGAAATGCTTGTACTATAGCGAAAGATACAGAGTTCACGCTGCAATCGCAAATGTTACACTTTTGTCCACAAGTTTACAAAAAGCGAAAATTAAAATAATCCAATGTGATTGCTATGCTCCCTAGTTTCTACGTTTTTAGCAATATAATTTTTTTTTTACTCTTAAACGAGAGCAGATATCAAAAATCTTTCTTGCAGTTTTCTTTAAAATCGAATTTTCCGTGTACGCTGATTTGTTCAAGGCAGTAAGTACTATGGTTTTAGCTAATTATGTAGTTAATGAAATTCTGATTGCCTTTTTAGTCAAAACCATATACTTTCTTGCTTTTCAAAAATTAGCTATCGCGATAAAATATCCTTTTAAACAAATCTGCCAGACATATTTTTGATATCTGCTCTCGTTTAAGCTTATAAAAGATGTCTAGCTCAGTTGCCGAGGATGAACGAATGCCCCCGACATTTCCGAGCAGCAAGAAAGTTAACACGACACAGGCGCTCGTCTGCGCGTCCCGTCGCCCTCGCAGGCAGTTTGCTGACACGTAATTGCGTTTCTGTTCCTCTCGCAAGCGCTAATTTTCTCTTTGACTCGACGGTTAAAGTGGAGGTCATTCAGAACTCTCGCTCGAAAATTTTCATGTGTTCTCCACGCTATCGTAATTGCATATTCTACTCTTTTTAAATATTAAAAAAAAAAAAAAAAATACTATCACGACATGTGCCGGGCATTAATTTTAATTCATTTAACATTACTGTACTCATTTAATTATTAGCTTGATAAATTAATAAAACGCAGTCTTAAAATTAAACTACTACTAAGCAACACAAAATAATGTTATTTTGAAACTGTCCTACATTCCGTATTTTACGTCCTATTTTGGCCAAAATATAAAAAAATTGGATATAAATTATGTCATAAAATTATTTGCATGACTCCAGATGTTCCACTTTAAGGTCTAGAAAAATTCTTGTACTGAAATACGGGTTTTCGTAGCATGCGGGGCCAGTGACGGATCTAGTCTTTCCTTTGTCCGGGGCAATAATTGTGATGCCCCCTCCCCTCCTCTTCCTTTACCAAGCCCTATTTACAACAACCCAATAAACCCAACAGTAATAATTGCTCTCGTGTAAATAACAGTATAACAGTTTAGTATAAATACTTAAAACCTGTATTTACTAACTACCATTAGCAGTGTTTTAAGTGTGCATTCTAATTATAAATACTGTATTTATAATATTATATGGTGTTCATGGTTAATAAAAATGCAAAACTAGTAAAAGTATAAATATTGGTAGATATTGTATAATTTTTATACTCATTTACATTTCATTCCCAAGTAAACATTTTCGGCACCACCAGCGCTCCATCTAACCCTTCGCCCGGGGGAGTGTGCCCCCCCCACCCCAAATGCCTTACCTTGATCCGCCCCTATGCGGCGGTCGTATTAGCCGCAGTGTCTAGAACACTCGCCTCTCACAAAGGCGATTTGGGTTCGATTCCCGGCGGGGTCGGTCCCCAGGTTTTACGCGTGTTGTAGTCGTGCCGGACGATGCCGCTGGTCTGCGGGTTTTCTCGAGGATCTCCCTTTTACCCTGCCCCTTCATTCCGGAGCTGCTCCATATTCATTTCACCCCTACCGGCGCTAGAGACCTAAATGTTACGTGCCGACCAAAATCTCTTCCTCTTAGTACCGTCCGCTTTATATATCGTAAAACTAATAATGTAAAAATGGGTTTACTCAAATGAAATAATTTACACTGAAATGAGATATTATGGGAAATACAGGCTACTACAATATTTGAAAATACATAAGTATTTTTTTTAAATCTTGCCATAAATGAAGTAAATTGACATCAGTTTTTAAAAAGTACAAATGAATCACATTCTGTGTTTTTAAATATTTTAGCATATTGGCTACAATATCTAATTTTAGTGTAAATTATTTCATTCTAGTAAGACACTTGATATGTGTTATAACCATGTTCCCGTTGTAAATTTTGACTGTCATATCACTATGGGAAAACTGTGAGAGTTAAAAAAATAGTTACAAGTGGAAAATGTATTGACAAGTATCGTCTACAAAGCTATCACTAGAGACCGGAAATATTCGCGTGTTCGCTGACCTCTAGGCTAGCTTCTAAGAGATTATTTGCGGAATCGTGTAGACAGCAGCTATGTTTATTAGCTACTCGCTGACAGTGAAATGGGCCTGTATTCAGAGACAGTTTTATTATTGGCTCAGCTACTTCCAGGAAGTGTCGAGTAAGTCAGCGACCAATTGTAAACTTGATACCGATATATAGTTGCTGGAACTCTAGCTTGCACCTAAAAGAAAACGCGAATTTTTCAGTTCTCTTGCTAACACTATGCCGTGCAAATATAAAATTGTGAATTATTGCCACGTGGACGCCCTTAAGTGATATCATTCACTGTAAAAAAGCTTTTTAAAATGTTTAGGAAGTTATTATCCCAGACGCAATATGGGACAGTTACCAAACTTCCGTCTTGTAAATATGCAAACGTTTACAGTTGTTACAATACAAGTCTGGTAAGGTTTAGTAATGCTACCATGGAAGTCTGGGAATCTTTTCTGCGTTACCTACTAGCGCTCCTATACGCACGCCTGGTAAATTTACAAACTATTTTTTAGCGTGTGGCTGAAAAAGACACACAAACTGCAGGCCAGAAGGAGAAGTGAGATAAACACGTCACACAGTGACTTTGGAGCTCATCCTGCTGCCAGATGATAACTCGAGATTTTGTATGTCTCTTGTTATGCGCCTGTGTTAACTGCATGTGGTACTTACGTTACGTCAGTGTATACTTGCTATATATCGGCGAATTCGTGTCCACATTGCGAGCTGTTGGTTGGATTGGAAGAAAGCCTACGCACTTTCCCCCAGCTCGGCACGGGAGACGCGAGCTAACACGCTGACGATACGACTGCACGTACTGGGAGTAGCGCAGTCTCAAGTACGACTCACTTAGCCAGGTGCTAAGCACGTGCAGCGTGTAGGAGGTGAATCACGTGGTTATCACTGTGCAAATATTGTCATCGCCGCTTGTATGTTTCAAAACACACACGTGCACAATCTTGCACGTCTGCTCAAGGTCCCGACTTGCATACGCTACATGTGAACGTATCGAGGCTTCCTCTCGTGTGAAGGCGAGAAAATTATTTGTATGTGTAGAAACTTGGGGGATGTTGCAACACTTCAGGTATTATAAAGACGTAATGTTTGACTAAATTTGCAATAAACACAATTCTACGCTAAATGTACTATTCCCTTATGTTTGAATCGGTAATGCGTTATATGTTTCTTTTAAAAAAGTTTAAATAATAGTTGATGAAACCTAAAAAAATTTCTGCATAAGTGGCATCTTCCCCCCAAATTACATTTTACATATATAAACAAATAAGTATAGAGTTCTTCGCCTGAGCGTACGTAATTAAAATACATGCAACTAGTCTCGGATGCGAATTTAGCGTGTTATCATTGCTCCAATTGCGCTAGATGTGTATGGGTTATCGACTCTTGGGCGTTGGTTGAGGGGAATGGGAGCGAGTCCAGGGTGACTTTATTGCTATATAGTTTTCGATAACTTAACTTTCGCATATATTGATTTATAAAAAAAATTCCTGTTTGGGCAACTGTTCGGTGTTAGCCGCTATCGTTATTTTTTCATATTTTCCATAAGTCCAAAGTTAACAGAAACGATTCTTTTTAGGAGTCCATTGTCTTAGCCTTTCTAAAATTCTAAAGAGAAATATTTCGATTTTTAATTCATAATTGGACGTAGTTATGCAAGAAATAACTATCTCACAAAGTAATTTTGAGATACTCATATTCAGTAGGAGGAGGTGATCCTATACAAAGAACAGGTATTGAATCACAATATTTAAAGAATATTAAGAGGCCAGGAAAAGCGGTGTTATACAAGGTTTAGATACATGCACTAGACTTTGACCTTGAATATCTTCGATCCACTGAACTGTGCATTGGTTCCTGTTTGCTTTTTGCATAACTCCGTCCCATGTATGTATCACATGATCTTGTACTCCCCAACCTGGCACGTAAAGTGCGTTTTCACACATTTTGAAAAAAAGTATGGTTAAAAACTCGTGTTTTTCTTCTGCTAACCTATAAAATAACACACTTGATTCTATCCGGCCATACTACTAAATATATCAAAGATATCAAGAGTGTACAGTTCCGACTATCTGCAGCCCCACCTGGCAACAACCCACGAGCCGCCACTGACTGTAACACCAAACGTCTTTGACTTATGGATAGAACCTCAAGACACGCGAGAACACTGACTACGGAGCAGAAATTCGTGTGTGCACGTAAAGCACTGAAACAAATTGGGGTAAGATTTTTTTTCGCGAACCGTTATTGGCCCTAATTATACTCAGCAGAGCACGGTGTATTAGTAGAGTCACGATTTTATGGCGAAAAGATTTTTTACAACATTTGGTTTCGATGCGTCATGTGAACACCTGCAGCTCTGCTACATCGTCTGTGGTTGGATGATTGTAGTCTCACTGGCCTTGGCAAATTGTAGACGTACAGACTCACAATAATTTTATTTTGATTGGTACAGTCAAATGAGAAACGTGTTTGAACAAAGTCGCGCTGCCAATAACCTTGAAACAGAACTGCCGATGTACACGTGAGTCACTGAAACAAAGTGGGGCAAAAATCTTTTCGCGATAAAATCGTGGCCCTACGTATTAGGCTGAAACGGGTGAGGTCGATCGAGCCTTACTTCTGTTTGTAGTCTAGCTTGCTGGCAGAAAATAATGCGAATTTTGCATCTCGTTTACGAATAGGGCCCTGAAAAACTCGCGTTTCCTTTTCGTCGCAAGCTAGAAATCAAACAACGTGTCGCTGTCGCAATTGGGCCTTGACTTATTTGACTCTTCATGGTATGCGCTGAGCGTATAATAAATGTTATGATTGTTTTATTGTGTCAGGGACCAACCAAAGAGGAGCTGTTGTTTACGTTAGCCAACATATATTTTTGGAGGCTAGCCTACAGGTCGGTGAACCCGCGAATTTTTCAGGTCCCAATGAATTGTTGATACGTGAACGTCAATGTGGGCTTCGTGCAGGAGCCTTGGACGACTTCGGGTGGCCTGTAGAGGTGGCGTGCTGTTGATGACTGCTGCCCTTGCTTGTGGCAGTGCGCGGTCAGCAGGATTGGCGGCAGGCAAGCCTCGAGCCAGCGAAATGCGAGTCACGTGATCGCCATGCACTTCCTGCTCCCCGCGCGTCAGCGAGATCGCAAGCCGCGACATCCGGCCTCCCCTCAGAGGCTGCGCTCGCCCCTTGCTCCCCGCCTCCCAGCCTCCGGCGTACATCTCCGCGCTTATAGCCGATACACAATTCAATACTGTAGCATTTGACTTCACGTTTCCGATTCTTCGAGTATGTCCTCCATACACTATACAACCATCTAGTTTTAAAACGACAGTTAAAAAACAATGGAGATTTTTTTTTTTTTCCGTAAACACGATATTGTCTTCTGAGTACACACATTAAACATTTGCGTTAACATTTGGTAGCAGACTAAACTTTACTGTACGTAACAAAGCATAATCTGCTATTCAATTGGTCGTGAACTTGCGTATGCTTTCATTGACGTGTGTTACGTCTTTATAGAGATTGGTCTTTCTACCGCGTTAAGCATTCTCCGCGGCAAGTCGCAATATCGGCCAGCGGGAGACGTCGAACGAGCCTATAGTCACTTGGATTCTGGTCAATTGTCAGAAAATAACTCGAATTTTGAATGGCTCTAGTTATAAGTTGTTACACAGGATGTTGTCGTATTTCATGTCACGTGTAGATGAACGAAAATTGTTAAATGGACTGTTTCTTCACTATAGTTCGCAGTAGTCTGATGTGCCGACGATGTCTTTGTAATTTTTTTTTAATCAATTTTCACAGTTATTCCTACTGTAATATGGGTTAGTGACACAGCGGAGTAGTGTACAATGTACAGGACCGCTGTAGTGACATTACATTCGAAAGTGGTCCAGCCCGTGATATTAACCTTACATCATGTATTGCGAATTGTAGCGCAGAAACTGTGCGTTTTTGGACCTATTTCCATATAACATTATTTGTTCCTCTAAATGTGAGGATTGTTTCCTCAAAATATTGCCATGCAATTTGACAACACTGTGTATATTTGCAGTAAAATGCACATTACGTAGATAATCCGAAAATAACTCATAGTTATATTTAAAAATTCCCCTATTTTTAATACTTTTGCCGATAAGCAACTTTATCTTTGAACACAACTAACAGTTCTGTTAGAAATAATTCAATAATGTTTTACAAGGCTTTCAGAATACATTTAATGTGCATATGTTTTATTTTTCCGTGAAATCCCAGTACTTCATATTAAAATGATACTTAGAAAACACTTTTCATAGTAACAAACATACTAATAGATTCTCTGCAAACGGCCACATTTTCTTTTAATTTAGGTTTTCAGATTTCGAAAACGTTAATTCAAGATAGCTTGACTTTAGCTAAGCCGATTTCATTATCTACTAGGGCTACTCCCCGTATAAGAAGCAGTGCAGTGAAAGTTATAATATGGTGAAATGCTACAGTTTTCAATTGTGTAACTACCTCGACCCGCCTCATTTTTACATTTTTCCTCCCCTTACAGACGCCAGAGCAAATAGACATAGTGTAGGTGACCTTTATTATCCTAACAACCAAGGAATCTCTTATTTTTGCGAAAATGTTTCTGCAGTCACTTGGTCCAGTGCCTTACGTGCACACATTGCAGTTCTACTTCATTGTTTTTAGTAGGGACATGTGTTTCTCGCGAAAATAATTTTGCCCCACTTTGTTTCAGTGACTTACGTACACATCTGCAATCGTGCTTCATGGTTATTGGCGGTGTGTATATGAGAAGAGCCGTATCTCATTTGACTGAGCCAATTACACTAACGTTCCTGCAACACAACTTGCCTGTAGAATCCCAGGTCTCGGGGGAGTTAAAATGTCCCATCACTGACCACGAAGCAGAACTGCAGATGTGCACGTAAGGCACCGAAGCAAAGTGAGGCAAAATTATTTTCGCGAAAAATAGGGGTCCCTAGTTATTAGTTATCGGCAGCGTGCCTTTGTGGAAAGACGTTCCTCATTTGACTGTACAATTCAGAATTAGGTTACTGCGATATCACACGTCTGTGATTGGCAGTAAAACGGTACAACATGTAAGACTTAAAAACATCCATTCAGTAGAGAAGGTGGTTTATCGCGGGAAAACTTGACTGTTGGCAGAGTTCCAACGTACGTTCAGTTTACCAGAATATTACTGGCTCTGACTTGTACGTGTATCTGTTACTTTATTTGACTGAAACAATAAGAATCCTGCTGTTGTAATATTTAATGCTCGTTATTGGTCTGCAGACAGCTACGTTGTGTCAGACGTATGTCACCCAATCATCCATGTCACGTTGTTTTCAATGGTATGTTGGCACAAAACATTTTTGTGAGATACCATAATCTCGACCAATCACTGGTCGTGAAGCAGAGCTGCAGATGTGCACGTAAGGCACTGATACAAACTGGTGTAGAAATATTTTCACAAAAAAAAAAAAAAAAAAGGGTTCCTGCTTGTAGCAAATGTCGGAGTGAAATAATAATAGTACCTGGGTGGCTTGCGATGTATGACTGCTAAACGTTTCGGCTGTAATTGTTTTAGTTATAATCAGTTTTGATCTACACATACTATTATAGGCTGTTTGTTTACAGACATTTTATAGCTAAACTGTTTTTGAGGAAATACCAATAATTATTGCATGTAGTTCGCGAAACTCACGTTAGATGGCGAGAGGAAACCTTTATTATTTTTTTGATTCACCTGAGAAACTACGTGTTAATATATTTAATTTGCTAACGTTGTATTGGATGAATTTATCTGTCAAATTCGGGATGTGTATGTGATTACTTTACGTGAGTAGATAAAAATTATCTTTACCTCATTCGGTGTATAGTCACTAGTAATAAAAAATAACTTTAAAAAATTTTTGTTTTAAATTTAATTACCATTTAAACTTAATAATGTTATTTTCAGTTTCAAAGGTGCGGATGTTTGTTCCGGAGACACACATGGCTACTATGGAACGTATATATGAAATAAATTTAAGAAAATTTAATTTTGTATCATGTCTGGTGTTAATGAATAAAATATATGCAAATAGCTAGTAGTATCATCACTAGTATGATTAAACAAATGTTTTTTTTTTTTTATCTCTGTACGTATGTCTGCTTTTCGTGTAAATTAAAACTTTAACTATCATGTCCTTCGTTCAAGTACATGCTCGCGAAAAGTTTTGTATTCAAGGTCAATGAACATATATTTTTAACTAATATAGATATCCAGAATGTTTATCTCCGTGGATCAGAGAAACTAGAATATTAATGATAGTGAAAACTTAATTAAAAAAAAAACACGTAGCTGTCCTTACTCAATTCGATGACGTTAAATTAATGATATAATCAATACAAGTTGTGCAACGTACGTGATCAAATATCACTAAAGGACAACACAAAGGTACGTGTGAAAATGTGTGAGGAGTGAAGAAAATATTCCTCGCCAAACCTTATATTCCGAAAAGAAAATGTCAGAAAAAAAATATGTATCACATGATTTATTCAGTCAAAAAGAAGGCATCAGTAATTTCGTCACCCCCCTGGTAGCTCAGCGATAGAGATTTTGGATTTTAACCAAATAGGCCAGAGTTTATATCCAGCATTTTTTTTATCACAGCTTTGTTATTGCTTTCAACTAAGCTACTATAGAGCGTTTGGAGATGTATAATAAATAGAGAAACGCTTCGAACCAGTAAATAGTTGCATTATCACATAGTGCAAGAATGAAGGGTTGGTAAAGGTGGGGGAATGGAAGGGTGACTTCAAGGGGTATGGTTAGACGAAAGACTGTTTAAGTTGCTCTGTTGTTTATAATATTGATAAATTTAATGTGACCCATATATTAATGTGGTTTTTTTCTTGCAATTTACTCTTTTAAAAAATCAATGACTGCTAAAATTATCACACGTCCACGTCTCTATTTCAACGAGTCTCGTCTCTTCCACTTGTGTTACTGCTATCGTTAACCTTAATGTGTGTTGTGAAAACGTTGATAGTGTGCAGTTAGTAGCAATGGTGCGGAAGTAACATCCTCCAACCGGGTGGCCTGGTTCCGTGCCACGGCGAGCTTATCTAGTTTACTAGAGCCTTCAGTTCGCCGAACATACAGGTTAACTACCTGCTATCACTTTTCCTTGTTGTGTTCTCGTATGTGCTCTGCCCATCTTACTTGCAATAATTAAGAAGCTAAAATGGAGAATCGACTTTTATATTCCCCCTCCTCCCCCATACTTTATATCTAAAATTTAATTTTAAAATCTTATACTACACAGAAGATAAAAATACGAGCAAATAATTTTTATACCAATAGTTATTTCTGTCTTATTATTTCTTCGCGTTGATCAGCATATTTTCTTTGAAAGAGATATTTTAAATTGTACCCAATATTATATATATTAATCAGTATATACTAGTTAGGTATAAAGAGCCTTTCATTAATAACACCTAGCATAGTATATAGAACGTTCATGGACAACTAATCTGTTTTAAGGTCCCTCTAAATTGTTCTTTTTTGCCAATTTCTATGTTTTCTCCGCTTGTTGATATAATCGTTGCCACGCGACTAATAAACATAGCATTTATTGCTCTCGCTTTCAAAGTTTAACGTTGGAGAGAGGCAATAAAACATAGTAAGTGGGTAATACCTGTTGGGTAGGACCAAGTGCTAACTTTTGTGTGGATGTCCTAGCTGTTAGCAGCATGTCGGTGGATTTTTGAGCATTCCTACAAGTGTTTGTTGGGAGGTAATGTTTCAGTGCGATTAATATAGCTTGTTTTTAGTTTATCGCGTTTTAAAATCTTATCGAACTATCTCAACAGACATTTATACTACGTGTATGTTTTTTTTTCCTACAGGCTTGCTGTTATCTTTAGCGATAAGCTTGCCTTGACTGTGGATATCGATTCTTATCTTGCTCTACGATACGATTTATGTACAATGCCTGCCATTTTGCCTTATTCGAATGCCGATATGTTACAATAGCACTTTTGAATGTTGAATGGCTGTACATTAGTATTCTTAGTTTGGAATGATGTAGATATTGCTTGCGTGAATTTCAAGACAAGGTGTTTTCCTGATTTTACTTCCTCCAATCAAAGCTTTAAAATAAAAAGTGTAATTTTTTCATTATTGTACTGTATTAACATTTCACCTGAAAGTAACGGTATACTGATATTTTGGTAACAAAAATAGCTTTTCGGAAAGTTGCAATTCAAGGACGCGGTCTACCGCAATTTTCATCACCATTTTTTTTTATATTTTATTTGTATCAGATTTTTTTTCTTATTTTAGACACAAAACGTGACTGAATTTGGCTCTTAAGAAATTTTTTTATCTCCCATAGTTTTCGCGTAATGGCTTATTAGTATCATATTTTGCATGTTTCCGATTTAAGGACTACACTAAAACCAACTAATATGCCAAACTAAAAAAAATCACAGTGGATAAAGACATTGCAGGCTACAATGTCATGCTCATAAAAATATAGAATAAAATTATTTGTATTTAAAATAAATATTTAATTTTTAAAATTTTTATTTTCAGTTTCAGCATTGTTTTAAAAATACAAATAATTTATATTTTTTTATGACCATGACATTGTAGCCTGCAATGTCTTTATCCACTGTGATTTTTTTTTTAGTTTGGTAAATCAGTTTGTTTTAGTGTAGTCCTTAAAACGGAAACATGCAAAATATGACTTTAACAGGCCATTACGCGAAAACTATGAGAGATAAAAAAATTTCATAAGATCCATATTTAGTCACATTTTGTGACTAAAAAAAGGGAAAAAAATCTGGTACAAATAAAAATTTTATAAATGGTGATGAAAATTTCTGGAGACCGCGCCCTTAACACACACACATATGCATGCTGTATGTATATATATATATATATATATATATATATATATATATATATATATATATATATATATATATATATATATATATATATATGAACCTCCGAAAGTTTTTGCATTTATTTTAAGAAATTTAGCCTTGTGGCAGGTAAGTTTGGTACATGCCAGGCAAAACATGGACTGTGATTAGTGATGAAATTTGTATCCCAGTGCGAACGACCCTACTTCCATTAATTGATGATGACTTCGCTGTCAAGTCGTAAGTCCCTACAAATAAATTATCGTGACCTTTTTATCGTTTTCCCTGTCTTGATTCACTTGTACTAGTAGAGGCATGCAAATTTCGCGTTATTATTAGGCGACAGACTAGAATTCCCTAGCCTACACTCTTCCGAACACACTCCACGACGTTATAGGCTCCGACCCTACGTATCTTCGTGTGCCCGCTTTCCAGGATAGTGGGCATTTTATGGTTGGCCTTGTGTGTTCACTTACCTCTATGCTAGTCTCCAAGGATGTGTGTTTACTTAGGTAGACAGCAGCTGTTAATTGGCTGTTTGCTGACTCGGTGATATCTGATAAATGATTGGAACAGCGTTTACCTGCTACTTTTATTATTGGCTCAGCTCCCTCTAGGATGTGTCAAAATAAGTCTTGGACCAATTGTGAAAGTGACACGAACATATAGCGTGAACACAAAATAAAACGCGAATTTTTCAAGTCCCCGTATGTAAGGTACACGGAAAAAAATACTTTGTGGCGGCCACAAAATATTTTGTTGTTATTCGCTCTGCAAAATAATTTTTTGTACCTACTACAAAAATGTTTGTGCGGTCGCCACAGAATTTTGTAGTCACCACTAAATAATTTAGTGTTTACCACTAAAATTATTTTGCAAATTTTTTCTTTCAGTGTACCTTTACCGAATTTGGCCCAGTTCTCAGTATGGTCCACTAGTCGCCATTGTGTGGTAATGCTGAGATCGATGTGTAGGGTCCGGTAGTTTTCGCGAAAATATTTTGCAGCACTTTGTTTCAGTGCCTTACGTGCGCACCTGCATCTCTGTTTTGTGGTCAGTGATTGGATGCCTTAACATACAACGTCTGGAGGTCAAACGTCATAACAGATGTGTTGTGTCACAGTTATCCATGTACTGACTGGCACACTCAAATGAATAATAACTCTGCACAAAACATATTGCCAATAATCATGAAGTTTAGCTGCAGGTTTGCATTGTAAGACACTGAAAAAGTGGGGCAAAAATCTTTTCGCGAAAACTACCGGGCCCTATCGATGTGGGATCGATACACACTAGTCTGCAGTATGGAAATACACCATCCATAAATATCTGTCTTCATCATCCATGTGTTATATTAGTAATTTAATGAATGATTTTGGCACACACGATTTGAGAACCTTAAGCGGACCGGCCATATTCGGTACAAGTGCCTTAATTGGCTGAGAAAATTTTTCATCCGCGCCGCTAGAACTGTCGGCGAACAGCAGAGGTGTTAGCACGGTAACGTTCAGGAGTCCAGCCCATGGGCGAGCGTGCTTTCAGCATTTCGGTTGGAGAAGCAAATAAAGGAACGCTAATGCAGCCAATGGAGCAAGGAGTTCAGGGTTGCTTCCCCCGGGAAAATTTGTGTTAACTTACTATTTAAGTAGTTTTCGGTTAAGTTATTATGAAAGTTATTACATCTGAAGAGGAGGTTTCTAACCTCCAAAACAATTTTTGGTGTAAAATATATTATTGTGGCAACTTCCCCCTCATGCCACCACCAAATTACGTCACTTGTCCAGACTGCTGTCTGAGAGTAATAAAAATTTGCTGGTCTCTAGTGTTTATTTAGTTGACCTCGGTTAACATTGACTTCACAGATTTACTTGACAGGACAGTCACAATACACACATTACTATTAATATTCTCTTTATAAAAATAGGAACCTTGTAAAAATTTGGAGGAATATTACTTTTTGTTAATGAGAAGAAGGAAATGACGTTTTCTTATGGAGGTTTTTCGTTAGTGTACTAAAGCTACGGGATTGCCCGATGATACAGGACACGGAATATCATGATATAGGTTGTTCACTAGTGAACACTTCCCAACACTTATAGTAATAAAAACAATTATTTATTGACGTTATAGGAGTAAAGTTTTGAGAGTTATGAAATGTTTACACTAGGTTTTAGGTACATGGGAGTTTTTGTATTGTCAAATTAGTACACAGTAAAAAGAATTTTGTATTTTTACAAAAAGGTTTTTTGTAACACTACGAAAATATTTTGTAAAATTTACAAAAATCTTGTAAATTTACAAATTTTTTGTATATTTACAAACATTTCTGTAAATCTACAAACAAAATTTGTATATTTACAGCTTATTTCTGTTTCATTTTACAGTAATTGCTTGTAGTGTTACGAAAAATTTTTTGGAAACTAGTTTCCAAAAAATTTTTTTGTGAAAGTACGAAATGTTTTGTAAAATGTGAAAGGTCTCCTAGGTTTATTTTGTTTCAATTCGAAAAATCTGCTCATTAGCATTATTTTTCTAGTTCCCAAAGTTGTATACAATATTTGTAACCACTTTAAAAAGGTTTCTGACTTCTTACTTTTATTATCTGACTGATAATGTTCTGATATTACGTTACAAGAATTTCCTTGTAAATGTACACATTTTTTTTTACTGTGTAAGTATGGCACTATACTGGTTAACAGAAATTTGTAAGCAGTGCTCAGTTTATCCTAAACGGCTTATAAAATGCTTGCGTTCCTCCAGTTTGAGCTGTGCCAACATCTGGGCTCGAAGACTAGATGGTTCTGCCTTCTTTCCGCGTGAATGTGACGCCCTTAGCCTCCACGTCTTACCTAAAAGCTGCTTCTTTGAAAGTTTGTTCCACGAAGTAGTGAACTAGTCTGACATTTCTGCTGACCATGTCCCTGTTGTCCATTGTGCGCCGTCATTTGGTTGACGGTGTTTCCTCTAGTTCTAATCATCGCTTCACTACAACTCGCTACCGAGCAAGCTGCCGTAGTAAAATTAAATTGATTCAAGAAATCTCTCCGGGCGATTCCTGTGGTTCTACTATTACCATGACGTAAATCAGTTTTGCGATCGTTACGCAGGCAAAACAAGACTATGCGATGGAAACTATGACATCTCCCTCTCTCTGCGACTGGGTGAAATGTCTACGTGACGCATACACATCGCAAAGTCTGTTACAAACTAACAAGCCGTCTTGAGGGCGCGTTATGACTAGCGAAGTGGATGTTCTAACATAAAATGGCTGGTATTTTCCGTGAATTGCCGTAACTTCACATGCTCAAAAAAAATGTAATTAAATTAATTTTACTGTCGTAGAAACAGTCCGATATGTATGTTACATCATTCAATATTTACGATTCACAAATTAGTTTTACAAATACGAACGACACATTATTCTAAACTAGCATACGACTTCTGTAAAATAAATACATAGTTTTCGATCCCATTTTTTATTGGAATTAGCTGATTTTTCCCAATTCATATTTTAAAAATATGAAATTACGAAACTATAAATAACATGTATTACAGCATAACGGTATGTAGACTGTTCACGATAAAGTGGTCACAGTTTAAAGTTTTCTTTCAGCTTTTTTTGCAATCACCTTAAATATTTTTGACCTGAAAACTTCCGTGGAACAAAAAACCAGTGTAAATATTCCCCCAATCTCAAAACGTAAGAAATTTGACCCAAATAAAATACCGTTTTTGGACATTAAAAGTGTTGGTAGAGTGCTCAGTTTAAAGTGAACAGACGATACAAGAGTCTTAACAACACTGAAGTGTTGTATGGATACCACTTTACAGGCAAACGCATTCAGAGCAAAATCCTTTAGGGCATACGTCAAGCCTGCTCGGCAAGCGGATGGTTAACTTGAAATAACGTTGTAATGTGTGGTTGGGGGGGGGGGAGGTCAGGGAAGATCTCCATGGTCTCGAATGACGTCACAGTTGATCCGGTTGCAACGCGACGCCGGCGCGGCGGTGACATCCTCGCTGGCCGCAGGTGCTCAAGGTGTCGCTGCTGAACTTGGAATAGCCTGTCCTTGGGCTGCTGGCCATGCCTCCGTGGCCGCGTGCACCCCGCCTTGCCCTGGTTATGAAATATGTCTCTCTGTCTCGTCCATTCAGGGACTGCGTCTAAAGATAAACTATAACTTTATTGCTCTCCGCCAGTCGGCGTGGAACCCAGGTGACTTTGTTCCGAGGGCAACCTTGGTCTGAGTGCATAGCCCAGTGGATGTGTGTTCGCACTTTTATGTAAGATACTTCCTATTTGTTTTTTGTTGTTGTAGTAGTGACATTTTTACATACAAATCAAATTTGTACTTCACTACTGTTTGGTATGCTAAAGACGCCATTACACAGTAAAGACGTTTCGTAGATATTTCATAGTGTGAACGTAACATATTTTTGTTCTTATTTTTGATAAAATTTAAATAAAAAGTAACGAACTGTTAAACCACCTGTTGAAAGTAAACAAAGCGTCACATTCCAAATATATGTAATTTCCCGGGATTGCTGTAATTTTAAGAGACAGTTGTACTAATATATATACACACACAGAATGTTTCTTAACTTATGTTACAAACGTTGGGAGGTGATTCCTCATAAAAATTGAGGTATAGTCACGCCAAGTCATTTTCGTCTAGTGCTATTTTTGAAATGTTTTTTTTTTTCCAGAAAATATCGGAAACGACTTTAAGTTCGATTACAATTTTCAGCACAGTGTTTAGTATCGTTGAGATCCTCAAAGCTATGATGAAACCGTTCGTTAAAACCCTCCCCTTCATGTAAATAACAGGAGTGGCTTCCCTCACATTAACCAGAACTTTTTTACCGTTGGGTTCTGTGAAAATTTTATGTTGTCTTTCTGAAGAGTACTCTCATGTTTATCACTGCTCATTAAAACGTATTTCCTTGCGGTCGAAACTTGCAAAAATATTTTATTGCCCTTATTCGTTATGAAAATATCTACATATAATTTTTTTATAGGTATGGACGAGTACAATACACGCTTATCTTTAATAGTACGTCATAAAATGGCAGGGTCACAATTGACTGTCTCGTAGAGGCGAGTTGTAGGCGAGAAGACTACACCACAGAATATATAAGTATTCTGTGACTGCACGTCAGTTCAGGGATTTGAGCTTAGAGGCTAGGGAGTTGTGTTTGTCCTTGCCGCTTCTGTACTTCTAACGAGCCAAATACGTTCACCTAGGCAGCCATATTAAAATTAAGTCCCTAAGATATATTTCCCAATGCCACTTTACGTTTATTTGACAGTAGTTAATAATGTTTTTAACAGAGTGGAAGTAGGAATGTTAATTTCGTGCTAGGCTTAGCTGAAGCCATTGAAAAACAAATCTGTTTTTTTAATTTTTTTTAATTGTTGCATTCCTTTTTGTATTGAAAAGAATAAACGTTATAGAAAATAATATATTATTTTAATTTTACGACAGCGGAAATACTGAAACTGTTAACGCATTTTTTTCTGTTTCCAATTTTCTTTTAACGACACACTTCAATCCTTACTGGCTGTATCTTGACAACAACTCTTAAGGCCATGCTCTTTAGTTCCTGCTGTTCTTGCGATACTGTAGTTATATTTTTTTAAACTTAAACGAGAGCATATATAAAAAAAACCTGTCTGGCAGTTAGGTTTAAAACAGTTTTTGTCGTGATAGCTAATTTTTTTTCAAAGAAAGAAGTTCTACAATTTCGTCTAAGAAGTAATTTAACAAGAATTTTGTTCCTAATTACATAATTAGCTAAAACCATAGTAGTTACTGCCTTGAGAAAATCAACCAACATGGAGAAGACGATTTTAAACTAAACTGCTGGACAAATTTTTGATATCTGCTCTCGTTTAGGCGAAAATAAAAATAATATCGCTAAAAAGGCAGAAACTAGAGAGCATGGCCGTAATGATAAGTGAAAGAGCTTATGGTAGTCGCAAATCTGTTTCGTGGTCTTGGCCTAATTAGTCGAGGGCTTAAGGAGACACGTATCAGGAAGCCACGCCCAGCATTCGCGTGGGATGTAAGACCACGTGAGCGAACCACGCCCACTACATCGCAGACGGGATTAGACTTCGCAAATCTCGAACACGAGTGGAGCCTCCTAACCGCGTCATTAGTCACTCGTCTTGAAGATAATGGCCCAGTCTCACTTTATCTGGCGTTAGGATGTCTACAAAGTGGGTGTCATTTATGGCTATGGAATCATACTTTCTTACATACGTCATTTTCATCTATCTGGAAGTTAATGATCTCATGGGGGACATTTGGGGCTAGAAGATGAGGGTGATACTGCGCTGGTTCGCAGTGGTAACGGACCGATTTTTTGTCTTTTTTTAACGTTTGTTATTTATTCCAGCAAATTGAGACTTTTAGAATTGATGTATCGATTGCTTACTTCAAAATGGAAACCAACTCAAGTAACACCGTTTTCAGTCAAATGCATTGGAAATGTTGGTTTTACTGTAAAGTGTTGCAAGAAACACATTTGGTTGATTATTCTTCGAGGGAAAGTACAGAGGCAGCTCCTTAAAGTAGTTAAAAAGGCAATGGCGTACTATTAGTGAAATTATCACATTTGAAATATAATTGTACTTCTTATTGATTAAACAGAATTAAGTGATTTATTACTTAACAACTGGATTTGGGTGATTTTTTGTCTCATTTTATCTGGGTTGGGTATACCTTTGTATATGTTACTGTACGTAGCTTAAAAGAATAGTTCCGTTTTTAAAATTGTGTTTTATTTGAACTGTTTACGTTTCATGATAACTGTCCGTCTTCGCGAGACTGAAGCGCAAACGTCGCCCACATTGATGCCTGGACGGCGGCTAGGCAAAGACAGCTAAGATAGTGTCATGACTGCTTGAGCATGAAGAGAAATCGCTGCTCTCTTCCTTATGTTGCGTAATTTCCGCCGAGGGCAAAACGTCCTCCCTTCCCCTTAATTCCCCCCTCCGGCGACCTTGTCCGTCTTAGCTGACAGTACTCTCAGTATTGCCAAACATGGTATAACTAATACTTATTGTATATGTTTGGTATGTGGTCGTACGTAGTATAGTAGCTCATTATACTACGGGAAAAGTATTATTATTTATTATTATTCAGCTCCTCTAAACTTTTAAGAATGTGTAGTAGTAAGCATATACTTAACCAAATTTACATGGAGTAATGTATGCCATTTGTAATCAAAAGCAAAAACGACGTAGGAGATCATTTCCAATTCCAACTTATGAGTGGGGACCTGAATAATTCGCGTTTTCTTTTGGGAACACGCTATAATTCCAACTACTATAAGTTCCTGTTACTGTCGCAACTGGCCCTCGACTCTTAAGACACTTGTTGTAAGTCGCTGAGCCAATAACAAAAACGTTACTAAGTAAAAGCCCATATCACTGTGTTATTGGACATCCAGTGTACGTCTGTAGTCTTCTTGAGTTTACAGATATTTTTGGAGGCTTGCCTACGAGTTAGTGAACCCGCGAATTGTTCAGTTCTCTACTTATGAGACATTTTGGAATTTGGAACATCGTTTTTATTTTTCGAGCGGCACGCCTGTACTTGTTGCGTTGTTGAACTGTGTAATAAAGTTCGCAATATGTATAGAGTAGTTATTTTGTTAAGTGACATGCTTCTTAATTGTATGTATGTAATTACTAGGTTTTTGTTATAACGTCTAGGTTTTCTCTATTGAACGAAGAAAGTTTCTACCATAGTATAATTTTGTATGAAAATCTTAATACTAGTATAAATTTTGAAGGTATAGTATATGCACCTCCAAACTAATTGGCAACACAGTACGCTTACCACGGGCTGGTTTCTTGCACCCTACGAACCTATAGCTACCCACTTCTGCCGAGAGGAACTTCTGAATGCCGCTGTCGACCCAAGTCAGGCTATCCAGCACTCGGTCTATTTTCAAAAAAATGTTTAAAACCATCGCGCTGTTCATCTCATAGTTGTAAAAATAATTTCCTAGTTTGTGTTTAGGGCGCCGCCTATCTGCGTGTCAGAGGCTTAGAAGCAACGAAGTTATAAGGGCGACCATGAAGTGCGCTTCAAATACCAAGCTCGGAACAAGCGTTCAAGTTCCCCGCCAAACCGAATTTACGTTCTATGGGGCTTGAAGCGATTATCGTGTAATTTTACTGGCGGAAAAATCACAACAAATTTCAGTGCACGTTTGTATCTGCGTTTCACACCCATCCGGTTAGCATATTTTGAAGTGCGGCAGTCTGAGAATATATTTTTTAACCATTTGGGAAGGCCCGGACAGTGGCGGATTTAGAAACGTATTTTTTTGTGGGGGCTCCCCTTACATGACTACCAACCATCTGAAAAGTGTGATTGTTTACTGTTACAGAACATTAAAAATAACATACCTAGAAGTAGGGTACATTAAATGTATTTGGATCATCATTGAACAAAACTCTTAAGTTTCCTTGAGGCGATTGGACATACTTTGGCTACATAATGTTGAACACGATTTGTGGGGGGGGGGGGGCTTTAGCCCGGTAACCCCTCCCCTCTCCTTTTTAAGTCGTCCACTCGGCCTAGAAACAGTGTTTATAATGAGCATGGTGCCTAACATTGGCATTCCATCCTTGTCCGAAGTGTTTTTACTTTTCTTACATTGGCACAAGGGGAACATTTCGAAAGATTCGTGAACACACTGCAGCGCTTTTGAAGCGTGCGTTGGGCGGCGGCCTTAGTCCCGTAGTTTTAGGAAATCATCAAACAAGCATCAGATCAGTGCTCTGGAACATATTTTGCAGGGATTTTATGAAGTTTTTAACAATATTTCTCAGTTTTCAATTATGATTCAGCAAATAATAAAGTAGCTAAATAATTCAACAAGACTCGACAAAATTCTATAAATAAGTATATCGATGGCTCCTTGTAATATGAAAGCAACATTCAAGTGCGGTTGTGGGTATCTTCTACCAGGTTGTGTATCAAAAGTAGACAACTGGAGGTTGTGTATCAAAAGTAGACAGAATTGGTAAGTATAGTGTTGTTAGTTAACAATATACCGGACTAGTAGGAATGCGGATTGCGGCGTGCAGTTCTGTGCAGCATGCTGGACTGAAGTATTTTTAAGTGAAAATGCATTAGAGGTTCAGTCTCCGAGGACATCATCGCGCATCTAAATGTTGCAACTACCTCTCTAAACATCGCCAGTCTAGGCTGTATGTAGGGCGCTTGGCTTACGCTGCTGGGAAATACATCACAGTGTGTGGAGCATGTAGACCAAGTGAGACTGGGCTTTTTTTCCTTTGCGAAAACTTAAGATTTTTCTTATGCAGCGGTATAAAACAAAATACACTTCGTGGTGTTTTCTGCTGTAATTTGACAGACAATATTTCAAAATTACACACGTTTTCCATTGTGTAGACGCTGTAAATCCATTTTAACTGTCCCAGATCTGGGTATTGCTATTTTAATTGTGTGTGGTTTCCCTTTTTTCTCTTAGCATAATATATGTATAACAATTTTACGAATACTCTATAAGGTTGGTTTCGAAATATTTTTTAATAATTTTGTAGCATATGTGCATTATGTTACCGAATGCTCCTACTATATTATTAACACAGGTGTAATTATCACATTGTGTTCTTAATAATTATGATTTCTGCTTCCTTAAGTTGGTCATAAGAACTCCTATGTTAAAAATGTGTGAATTATATGTAGCCATTATGTGTGCATTAGATCTATAGCCTAATTTTTTTTAATCTTACAGACACTGTTACAGACCGATAATACAGAAAGTTAAGGTATTAATGAAACGATTTTGTTTAGTTAGTACTGCATAATTTCTTGCTTGATTAAAGATTAATTATTCGAAGTAAATCAACTAAAGCAATTTCTAAGCAAATTCAAAACTTAATAAAATAAGACATGGAACAGAGTACATCGGACAAACGGAGTTTGAGAAGTTCATTCAGCACCAGTGGCGGTGCGTAAGGCCATGCTCTCGTGCTGTAGCACTGAGTAAACTTTTACAAAGTTATTGTGTACTTAATTGTATTAAATTTCAGGTAATGTGACACAATTTATGCTTCTAACCTTTCTTTATAATAGATCGACTACTTTGCGCTAAGTTTTATAGGCGGACGGAATTTTCTCAAGTAATTTCGCTCGTGTAAGCCGCCCTTTACTATGGTGTAAACCTGGCTCAGTGCTCCCACGGACTAGCGCACGGTTGTCACTCCCCTTTCCAACCCCCTGTCCCAGCCTAAGGTGAAGAGAGACGCGGGAACCTCGCCTTTATCAACACCTACTCCGTGCAATGAGCAGAGTAACCCTGCTATCTACTGCGCAAGCGCGCGACAGTTACGTCAACGCGTTGACAATGATGGCCGCTCGCGTCGCGCACGTGTTTGTACACTGCAGACCGGCAAACAAAGTAATTTTCGGTGTCGCATGGACGTGTAGCTGACTTAGAATAACTTTTATGAATAGTACGTTACTATGTATTATTATTGTAAGTTGTGGGCGTCAGTGACGTGATACTGTGCATAAATAACGAACTGCCGTAGAATCTATGTTATTAGTCTTTGGCGCAATGGATACATTACCGACGCTTTATGATGGGA
>PNEQ01042638.1:0-45659 GCA_003012365.1 Medauroidea extradentata | reverse complement strand
TGAAATTTTTCACTGATGTCGTTGTTAATATATCTCTACATTTGTGTATTTTTACCAAATACTTGTAGGCCACTTTATGTTCATAAATACATTGGTGTAAAATTACACATACTGTAGTGTTTCCTACATATTACACCTACAAAGTGTAAAAATACCTGACCTATGTTTGTGTAAATTTACCTTTTTTTTTTACAGTGTAGAGCACAATCACGATGCATTTTAACATGTTTCTAAACAACCAAACAATAAAAAAAACAGTTGTTCCAACTCGACTTACAACTCCTCACCTTCAGATACCAGTAGACAGCAGTTCTCAGCTTTACGTTTCTGTTTTTATTTTTTTTCCCAGATTTTTTTTTCATATTTTGGTAAAATCTAAAATCTTACCCTTATGATATTGTTTTACTTACCATAATTTTGCATAATAGCTCATCAAAGCCGTAATTTGCATGCCACGGTTTTAACGATGACACTAAAACCAACTCACGTACCAAACTGAAAAAATTCGCAGTGAATGACGATGGTGCTGGATATAAATTATCCTATAAAAGAACAAAAATTGTTTTTATATTTAAATAATTATTCTGAAAATTAAAAATTAAAAATATAAATTTTTAATACGAAAAAATGTTTGTGGCGCTATGTATGTGACATTGTTGACATTATTGACACAGAATTTTTTCAGTTAGGCGTGTGAGTTAGTTTTAGTGTCGTCTTTAAAGCCGTAACATGATAAATTTTAACTTGGATGAGCAATTATGCAAAAACTATGATAGATAAAAAATGTTGTAAGAGCAAACTTCAGCTACAATTTATGTTTAAAATACAAACATATGGCACAAATATAAAAATAACGATAAAAATTGCTGTCTACCTTGCTCTAAAGGCGGCTGTTTGCTTGAAGCTCAAACTGCGTGCAGCGTGTTCGGAGAGACGATTTTTTTTTTCACAGAGGTCAGTATACGTGCATCCATTGAAGTAGGAGAATACAGGAGAAGACACGTTGGAACGTCCTTGAAGTCGACGATTTATGCCAGTTTTGCGCGAACAATGTTGTTATTGTAGTTCAACGCAAACAACTCTCAGTAGGCATATACAAAAATCATAGTAAGTATAATTTACTCCGTAGTAATGGTCACGTGATCATATATTCCCAGTTGTCGGATGTTTAACAGTTTTTTTTTCAGACCGTACATAAATTTGAATGGCCTAGCAGTATGTGCAGCTAAATCTGCAGAAGCTGTATATTTCAATCGCCGATCGACTTGTATTATAAGACCAGGTTAGAACAGAGCAGAATATCCTGTACAGTACAATATACGTATACGGCATTATATACGCGTACTAGAAATATCTACCCTATCGAGCAAGTGCCTAGTAATGTAATGATATGTTGATTGAACAATTACGTGCATTGCATTCGGGTGTAAAGAGCGGTAAGGTAAGGGAGAAACATCTGTAGCCGTTACATTTAATGGGTAAAAACGTCCATTTTTTTATATTTTTAATTATGTGGTTACATTGTTTGACGGACTTACGCATGAATAGACCAAGTGTCATTCGTAAGTTATGTATAAAATATTTTTCTATTTTGAAACAGTCTTATAATAAGTATTTTTATCCTCTATCCTGTTTTCATGAACATTGATTTTATAGGTCTAAAATCCATTTTGTAACAATGTAGACAGTCCGAAAAAATTGTTTTACTTCTAACTAATAAATGGGGCTTGGTGTTTTAATGCATAACTACGTCCAATTGTTTATCCAGATAAACCTAGCGAAGTAAAATGAAAATACGGCCAACTGCATTATTTATTTACCCGTGTGTACGTCAGTGACGATATCGCAGCTGCTTGGTAATTGTACTAAAACGAACACATTTGCGCACAAAAATGTTCAGTAAATAGCAGAAACTAGCATAGCTGTATTAGCATAAGAATGGTTTCCACGCACAAACAGTATTTTTGACGTCGGTACTTATAGAATGCAACCATGTTGTTAAGTTCACATTTTATTGCAAAATTTTGTTCTCCAAGCATTTTAGAATAAGCTAAACACGGCATATTTGTAGAGCCACGATTTTGTTCACGAAAAGATTTTTGCCCCACTTTGTTTCAGTGTCTCTCGGGCACATCGGCAGCTCTGCTTCGTGTTAATTGGCAGCGTGTCTTTGTTCAAACATGTTTCTAATTTGACTGCACCAATCAGAATAAGATTATCGTGACTCCTTACGTCTGTAATTTGCCAAGGCAAGTGAGAGTAAAATTATTCAATTACGGGCGATGTAGCAGACCTGTAGACGTGCACGTGAAGCATTGAAACCAAACGTTGCAAAAATATTTTCAGGATAAAATCGTGGCTCTACGTATTTGATATACGATAAGTCATTTCCACTTTCTTGCTCTTCGAAATTTGTGTAAAATACATTGGCTCTTACGGCGGAAACTATGTTTATAAGTAGGGACCCCTGTTATTTGCGAAAAGAATTTTGCCCCACGTTGTTTTGGTGCCTTACGTGCACATCTGCAGTTCTGCTTCATGATTAGTGATTGGATATTCCAACTCTCACGAGCATTGGGATTTTACCGGCAAATCACAGACCTGTAGTCTTCCGCGACGTTATTGTAATTGGCTCAGTCAAATAAGATACAGCTCTTCATATAGACACGCTGCCAATAACCACGAAGCACAATTTCAGATGTGCACGTAAGGCACTGAAACAAAGTGGGGCAAAATTCTTTTCGCGATAAACGTGGGTCCCTATGCATAAGCATCAGCGACCACGTGCACAGTCCTACGTTCAACAAGGGCACAAATACACCGACATCAGGTGTTTGCTGTACAGCATACGGCATAGCCTCCCCCTGCATGCCATGGCTTATCTATGAAAATACAACGCACTTTAGGCTACTTGTGAGTACGACTTTTAAGGCATCACGCATGTTGAAAGCATTTTTTATGCCATAAAACTTGGCTAAAATCTAACTTTTGAGACGGTTGTTTCTCAAGGTATATGCAGTGGATTGCTTTGAAATTGAGATCTGATAGTACAATGGAAGCTGCTACAATGTCGGGTTCAATAAATTGATACGGTCACCCTTTAAATTCCCACAGTAAAAGCGTTACGGGGGGAACATTGCGCAAGTGTTTACTAGTTTGGACGTAGAGGTGATATCACAATAAATGTGCCGGCCTGCCTCGCTCGTAGAGGCTCTTCCGTTTTCGCCTCACACACTCATACATGCCATTGACCAGGCGGTCGCCTTAAGGACGTGCAAGTGGGATAACATAATATGTGTATATTTTTGTGAAATATTGTTAGTTTTGTAGACGATATTTGTGAGTACATTTGACTCTTACGAAACAATTTTAGCTTCATTGTTTTCTCATAACGGGGTGTCAAAGTCTTCGCTTCCACGCAAATAGTGAAAAACAACTGACCTAATCTACTTAAACAAAATAATTCAATGTGAGCTTACATCTCATGAACTACGAAATAAATCATTTAAAAAACCCTCAACGTTATATCTTGAATTTTAAACAAATATCGTAAAAGTACAGAATAAGTTACAAATTCAGCAATTCTTTTTAAATACAAAAACAGTTCGCGGGTTTTTTTCACATGTTTTAGTAAGTAGCCCATATAGTATGTTATTTATTTCACGTACGTAAGTCAATTGGTTTTTACTATTTTCATGGCAGCAGAACATGCAAATTTTGACTTTGGTGCACCGTTATGAGAAAACTACGCCAGCTAAAATTGTTTCGTAAGAGGAAACTGCACTCACAAGTATCGTCTAGAAAACTAACACTATTTCATGTGAATACGTAATTATGTCTTATTCGCACTTGAACACCCTTAACAGTACTCTGCAACAAAATATTCGTAATTTTAAAACTGCACCATTCACTGTCCAACACTTACACATTGCAGTAATACTAATTTTCGACAGATCAAATATGTTTTTTGGTTCCATAGTTTTCGTATGTAAGCACGTGTCAAAGTACCGGTTCGACTATTTTCACTACTTACCTAAAGCAAAATCTATTCAAACCATACGATTGGAATAATTTTCAGTGAAAGTAAATACGCATCAATCTACAGAATAACATCTTTGTTATTTGACTCAAAATTATCACATTTCTTTTTTTCAGAATAGAGAAACTAGAATACATGCAAACATTAAAGCAAAAGCAAGAATTTTTAGTACTAACAATTAGACGGTGCAGTGTATAAACCTAACCAGCGCCAACTGCAAGTTACGTAAAAAAAAAATTTTTATCTGCTCTGAAACAGTATTTAAAATCTATGTCAAATTTCTTGTCTCAGTGTTGGCTATCCCGCTACAGGATGTTTTAAACGTAATTCATTAACATCCTGTATGGAATTTGCGTTGTAATCACAAAGTTCACATTTGTTCATTTTCAAATTTCATAAATGCGAGTAATAAAACAATCCAATATGGCAACAGAACCCGTGCCATGAACACGTAGAATTAAAGTCGTCTCAAGTAGAAAACCGCAGGCTTTGATATTGTAACCCTGCCGTCCAGTCACATACAAAAACACCGCGTTCGTGCCGAGCATACAGTTTTGAAATATTCATTTACCTGTCCGCCACATCCTTACGTAGTATACCTCCTTCCTCCTCCTCCTTTCTATCTCATCATTCTTTGCTCTCGATGAGATGGTGCCTCGTGCCAGATTGACACATCACAGAGATGGGATTCCGCCGGACTGCGCCCCATTACCCGGTCAAACTAGTCCCTGGACAGACGTCTGTGAATACGGGATGACTTGACTCCTGTTATCGCTTGCTTTTGATGGTGTCCTGTTCTGTCACAACTCCCCGACATCGAATTACGCAGCATGATTCACGACGAGCTACCACAACACACATACATAGTTTCAAACAAACATAGCGTGTATATATGCGGCTCTGTTTCCAATATTTAGAGAGACGTGGGCGTCGTGAAACGACGTAGTGGTTTGTTTCATATGTAAAATGCTCGTCGCTTATTGGCTGCCCGAAGCTCTTCTAACCAGCCCAGTGACAAGACAAAATAGTAATGCCACAGAATATTTAGTAATACAGGGGTAAAATACTCGGTCACACACACCAGCAAAATTACTTGAATGTTCAGCAACATGGTGTAAAACCCTACCGCTAATCAACGTTAAGAAGGCTGCCCTGCTAGCCGGCAGCCAGGCCAACAGTAAACTTACTGAAACATGCATGAACGAAACATATACAGAGCCGGTATCAACAGTCCCGGGCAGCCAATAAGCAGCGAAGTTCGCCCTCACAAAATGAGCCGCCACGTCATTTCACGTCTGTATTACTATTTAGTCTGTGGTAACACAGACGAGAAATGACATGGCGGCTCGTTTGATACGGGAGAACTTCACCGCTTATTGGCTGCCCGAGGCTGTTGATACCAGCCCCGTGTATGTTTGGTTCCTGCATATTACAGCAGGTTTATTATCGGCCTGGCTGCCGGCTAGCAGGGCAGCCACCTTACGCTGATGGGCAGCAGGCGTTTCCGCCATGTTGCTGGGCAGGGAAGCCATTTTTCTGGCGTCTGTGACTAAGTTCGCTGGCAATTTCACTTCTGTATTCCCTAATATTCTGTATCCGTGACAAGAGCCACTGATTTTTGGTGAAAATAGTTTTGCACCATCTTGTTCCAATGCCGTATGTGCTCATTTGTGGCCGTGCTTCATGGTTATTGACTGCAATTCTTCGCGCGGAGACATAGTTTATTTGACTGTGTCTATCAGCACAAGGTTTCCACAACACCGCACGTACATGATTAGCATGTACAAGAAATTTTCGCGAAGAGATTTTTACCCCACTATATTTCAGTGTCTGACGTACACACCTGCAGCTCTGCTTCGTGGTCAGTGATTGGATGTTTTAACTTCCGTCGTTAGAGGCCCGGAAATATCGCGGGGTAACGACCAGCCAGATAGACTCCACAGTCCTGTATACACTTTGTCCTCAGCTACTTGTACATTGCTTGCTGGTCCAGTGAGTGGCCAGTGTACATGTGATTAAGGTATTGCTTGAGTAAGTGAATGTTTTCATGTGTGTACGTTATTGGCTGTGAATCCTCAAGGACGGTTTCATAAACAGTGATCCGATCAAGGAAGTGACTCACATGTACAGGAGTTCGTAGCGTGTCCTAGAATGACTCCGCGAAAATTCCGTGTCTCTACCCATCGTATTTGGGTTCTATCCACAAATCACAAGCGTGTGGTGTCCTAGTTAAGGCTCGGTTTCAGTCGCCATATTGCATTTTATTATTTTTGGCTTTTTTGAAATTTTAAGAAGAAAAATGTTAAATATGCGATTATACCTCAAATTCTATTTACGTTTCGCTACAGTAAAGACCTTACGATTTAACTGTTAGCTTATAATTATGCTGCAATGTGTGTGCCCATTTTTTAAATTTGTAATTTGCCCGACAAATTGCTACCTAGCTATGCGTTTCTAGTTCTATTGCCATGCTTGCTTGTATTGTAGCTCAAGGAAAATAACGTTTTGGATTAGTCGTCGATTTAACGCTTTTCCTCTCAGAATTAAAAAAAAAAAAAAAAAAAAAACGAGAAATAATAAAATTAAATGTGGTGACTGAAACCGAGGCTTAACCTTGTTCGGATTAGGGACCCCTGTTTTTCGCGAAAAGAATTTTGCCCCACTGTGTTTCAGTGAAATTTTAATTCATATGGTTATTGGCAGCATGTCTATACATATATATATATATATATATATATATATATATATATATATATATATATCATTTGATTGAGCCAATTACAATAACTTTTATGCAACAACACACGTATATGATTTGCCGGTAGAATCAAAAGGCTCGTGATATTTAAAATATCCAATCACTGACCACGAAGCAGAACTGCATATGTGCACGTAAGGAACTGAAACAAAGTGGGGCAAAATTCTTTTCGCGAAAGACAGGGGTCCCTACGGATTGGTACAGTCCAACGAAAGACGGCCCTGCACAAATACAGACAGCCAATAACCATGAATGAGAGCTGCAGATGTCTGCTAAGGGACTGAAAGGTACAAAAATTATTTCGCGAAAACTTCTAATCTCTAGGATTAGCATGTAGTACTCCAAGACGCTGAGAGTGAACAATATTCAATCACTGACTACGAAGCAGAAACTGCAGGTGTGCACCTAAAAGATTAAAACAATTTGCTGCAAAAATCTTTTCGTGAAAATCACGGGTCCCTACTCGTGTCTGTTTGACTCTTGCACGTTAGAGCAGGTTTCCTATTGGCCTGGTTGCCAGTTAGCCGAACGGCTGCTTTACGCTGATTGGCGGTAGGCGTTTCCGCAATGTTGCTGGCCAGCGATGTCATTTTGTTAGCGAATGTGATTGCGTTGGCCGTCCTAGCGGCTATTTCACTTCTGTTATCTTAAATATTCTGTGGCGTGGCACTGAAACAAAATGGTGTCAAAATATTTTCAATACTAATTCGTGGCTCTAAATTAAGACTAAATAACTACGTGGCACCAGTTATCTATGACGTTACTGACCTAACCATATAACACATTGATCATTAAAGAATAGTTGAAGGCATTCGTCACAACTTTCATTAATAACACAAAAATTTAAAATTTAAGCAAAAATGTGACATAGCCTCTCAGCCTGATGGTTACACATTTTACCAAGGTTTCAAGATCGTGACAAAAAATTTAAGAACTCATTGTAATAGACGGAAAAATTAGTTCATGAATTTGGTTTCTTATTTGTCCTTGACGTATTAAACACTGACCATAAATTCAGACCGAAATTATTACTTTCAACAAGCTACACACATGGCTTGTCTGTGTTAATGTTGATTGGTGACAGAGCTTATGAAAAGTATATTAACTTGTGCCAAATTTTTTTCCGTAATGTGAATTATAGTGTTATCCATAAAGTCGAGTATCTTTTTTATAAAACAAAATACTACTTGATGGTAATAATTTACGCTCTAGATAGTGTCAAATCAGTGAAGCGCCAAGTCGTTTTTTATTTAATTAAAAAAAAGGTTAATCTTCAGGGTAGCATCACTACAGCCACCATGTTCACTTTAAGTGCGTTCCAGAGGGAAGAAATCGTTATTTTATGTTTGTATGAATCAGTGTTTATTTTCTAGATGTTATTTTAGAATATACTGTACCCTGGCAGAAACATTTTATCAGCCAGTTTTCCCATAAAGGCATTTCAAAGTCCAAATTCTAAAACCAATCAGCGTAATGAAGCGAAATAATTCACAGTGATAGTAAATGTGACTGGCTAGGGCGTTACGTATACAAGAACATATTGAAACAACGTTTGTATTTTTAAAAATTTTCTTAAATTTGATTTTTTTTTGCTTGTGTTAGAATTGTGATTTAAAATAAAGATATATTTTCTATTGGGTTTTCATATACTTAAAAGCCCAAGCCCATTTATGTATTTATGTCCCATTTATGTATATGATTAGCGGGTTGAACTGCAAGACCTTGATTGTTCTTGAACATCCAATCACTGATCTTCAAGAAGAGCTGTAGGTGTGTCCGTGAGGCATTGAATCAACAAAGCAAAAAAAAAAAAAAAATGTTTCGCTAATGTTAACTGTTCTTACCAATCACTAGGGGCCGCACGATCTTTTCGGCGATCTGCTGCTATTAAAACTGCAGTAGAGATGAAATGGTCGTTTCCTAGTGCGCCCATTATTCCCCATTATTGCGGCTCGGAGAACTGTAACATAATTATTTATTGTGTATTCCTAATATTGAAAATATGTTAAAAATCAATTAATTATAACTAACAAAGTAAACATATTTTATTAAATTATGTTTTTATTGAAGTTATTTGCGTTATTTTTATGCCTTTAAAATGATAACAATTTATTTGAAATTTATAATAATATTTGAGTGAAAAGAAAGGAATTGAATAAAACTTTTAAAAATTCTAATAAATTTAGTTAACTATTAAATAAAAAGTATTTAAGAAAAACATGAATTATAACCACATAATAAAATTATATATATATATATATATATATATATATATATATATATATATATACACACACACACACACACACACTAAAATACACTGCTTCGCAAACGGACAAAGTGTGGAATGTGCGTAGAAAAAAATTCACGTAACTCCAGCTAGAAACAAAGACACACTTTCGTTTAATGAGGTCGGCATAGACTTACTGACATGAGAGGTTAAAGTCCATCTCTGCAGGATCACTAGGCCTGGCTGCCTTTGTATTCCCACACACAGCAATCCTATTGGTCCACCACACAAAGGACACGTCCACTGTAATTTACAACGTTCCTTACTGGTCTTTTCGTATGCTGAATGTTTTAACAAAACATATTTGTTTGCTTAAACTAATTTAAATGAACACTAGTATTCTTGTAATAACCTTGTAAGCACTAATGAAGTAGTGAAATTACTTTGTAGAAGGATTATTATTATCAAACTTAGGAAGGGTCTAATTTGAATAGACTGTACCATAGCCATCTTTAGTAGAAGGCAATGGCTGTACCTGATTCGTTATTCTGCTCTACATACCGGCGAATAAGGGGAAGTCGCAGCCTTTGGCGAGCTAAAAGAAGTGTTAAAATGACCCTTCTTGGCAGGGTTGCCAGATATAAGGCCGCGGCCTTCTACTAAAGATGGCTATGACTGTACCCTTGAATGTGGTAGGGTATAATGGTTCAGAAATCGTTAAAAGTGGATGTTAATAGGTAGAGATTTTTTTTAGATATTTTATGGCGAGAAGAACCTTGAACGCTTTGGGTTCAACGCCTTATGTGCACATCGCAGCTCTGGTTCATGAGCAGTTGTTAAACGTTTTAACTATTACTTGTCTTGGGTTTAAACTGGCAAATCACAGATGTATGGTGTTACAGTAACTTTATTGTGATTGGCGAAGTTAAATGATAGACGTGTCTGAGCAAAGCTACACTGCCAATAACCAAAGAGCTGTTGTCGTGTACGTAAGACACTGAAAACACTGGAAGCAAAAGTCTTAAGGCCTGGCTCTTTAATAATGGTGTTTCGAAAAAAAGTTTTTTTTAACGCAAATTAATACGTATATCAAAAATTCATTCTTGCAGTTTGAGCATTTATATACCATAGTTTGTATCTGAATTTTTCTGTTGCAATACACCAAACGAATTTTTAGATTTTCGCCCCTAAAATATTAAATATTTTGTGGTCAAAATAAGCCAAACTGAAGTAAAATAAGTTTTTTCTACCCAACAGTACATTATTTAAAAAACCCCGGCAATCTTGTGTATCGTATGACTGTACACAATCTCAAATTTTTTTCAAAGAATTTGGCTAAAAATTATTTGAGTCTTAGAAATGACGACTTCGTAAGTTCGACGATGACAATGCCGCATCGCCTCAACGAGCCAAGCGGAACTAGAGTGCAGCTTCCCGCCGAGCGGTTTTTACTATGGGACACTAAGCGGTGAGGTGACCATTAAATTGTATTGGTGGAATGTCTGGTACTAAGGTCAGTGCAGGTCGCAATCTGAGTTTCACATACATCCTGTTAGTTGTACTTCTTGAAGTACGGTATTCTGAAATAGCCGTTTTTAGTCATATTGGAGAGGTTAGAAACAGTGTTTTTAATTGGCATAGAGTCTCAACAATGAGGTTTCCGACCTGGCGCGAATTTTGTTTTCATTTCGTATGCTGGCGCTGTGGGAACACGTGGAATATTTTCGTAGGAAAAACCTGCTTAGGAATACACTGCGACGCAATTGAAGCGAGGGGTACGCGGTGCCTTAAACCCGAAAATATCAGGGCTTTATTATAGGGACCCCTGTTTTTAGCGAAAAGAATTTTGTCCCACTTTGTTTCAGTGCCTTACAAACACATCTGAAATTCTGCTTCATGGTTATTGGCAGCATGTCTTTAAAAAGTGACGTATATCATTTATCTGAGCCAATTACAATAACTTTCCTGCAACAACACGCGTATGTGATTTGCCGGTAGAATCCCAAGGCTCGTGAGAGTTGAATTATCCAATCACTGACCACGAAGCAGAACTACAGATGTGCACGTTAGGCACGGAAACAAAGTGGGGCAAAATTCCTTTCGCGAAAAACAGGGGTCCTTATTAATATAGGCCTAATAATGACGCGGGAACATGAAAGAGTGCATTTGGTAGTTCATGCGCGAGTGAAGAGAGACTTTCTATCACCTCCGCAGATTTTTTTCTTTCAGGTAGGTAACAGGAGATGGACGTAATGACAGGGCAAACCCACACGACCCTCCAAACATCGTTTGTCTCCACTTCACGCTGGCAGTCACGTGACACTACCTCTCCTGCTCACCTCGGCACGTCAATAATGAGAATTTATGGCCGGCAGGGAGTTTGCTGGGAGGATTTTCCACTGCATGCCGCTTCTATGGCTGGCCCTTGTCACCTCTTCCTCGACCATTCTCATAGATCTCTGCTGTCGCTCTGGTACAGGTGGTCTTCCTCTGTCTTCTATCCATAGGTCAAAGAGCGACTCTTACCATAGTCGTCTCTAGTAGAAGGCCTTGTACTTCTGCATGGGAACCCTTTCGAGAAGGGCAATCTTTACAGCCACTGACTTACGGTGGAAAGAATTTTGCTATAGGTCGTTCGGGATGGAGTGAGAACTAAAATTTAACCATTGAAAAATATCACTGCACATAATTCAATAATACCTATAGCTGCCTTACGGCAACGGTTGGCAGCGAAATGACACAACATAGTTCCGTGAATTTAATAATACTGAAACTAATCAACCGAAATCGACATTATTGTTTTTTTTTTGCGTAATTAATTAACATTTTTTATCCAACTGTATCGATTCATACTGACTGCATATTTTCTATCACACGCGCAAACATTAAGTGACGTGTCCAGAGAGGTTAAACATTTCCCATCTACAATATAAAAATGAATCGCAAAATGTGTTGGTAAGCGCATAACTCAACAACGCCTGGACCAATTTGGCCGATTCTTTTTTTTTTTTTTTTTTTTTTTTTTTAATGTTCGTTGAAGTTCAAAGATGGTTTTACGGCGAGAAAAATTCGAATAATTGCCGGAAAAAAAACCTTAAAAAAAGTAGAGTCAATTTGAGCTGTATTGCTATTGTTGTTTAAACAATGTAGGTATGTTCCTGTGATCGAGGCCTTAAGCATTCACTCAGGTATTGTATAAAGTTTGGGCTGTGGGAGGGGTGGGGTCACGGGTTCGTGTCTCGTGCAAGACTTTGCGATGGGAATTACATGACATCATACAAGCGTATTGCGCGAGCTCTTTACAGTTTTATTGAGTACGCTAGCTGTTAAATGCCGGGCAGCTGTTTTGCGGTGGAAGCCGCAGCCGGGCAGCTGTTTTATAGAGAAATAAAGATGAATTTAAAAAAGTACGCTTAGCGCAGTGGACTGGACAAATCTGTTTGTATTTGATGTTTTAAAGATAAACAGTGAATATAGTATCACCATCAATTAACACGTAACTAAAAGTTAGTTACTCTTTTCTATAGTACACGCGGGCGAAGCCACAAAGAGACAGCTAGTAATTATATATAAATGAAATTGCTGAAAATATAACTTAATCAGGGCTTATTTGAGTGCTCACTTTATCTCGAACCGCCTATACACGGAAAGAAAAATTTTCCCTACAAAATAAATGTTGTGGTAAATACTAAATTAATTAGTGGTGACTACAAAATTTAGTGGCAACCACAGCAATTTTTTGTGGTAGCTACAAGCTACAACAATTATTTTGCAGGGTGAATACCAACAAAATATTTTGTGCCCACTGTGGACCAACTTATTTCTGCTCCTTTCGTGCACATCAGCAGTTCTGCATAATAGTCAGTGATTCGTAAAGACCGGACGTTTTCCCGAAGAGACTTTTGTCCCGCTTTGTTTCAGTGTTTTACGTGCACATCTGCAGTTCTACTTCATGGTTATTGGCTGTGCGTATTTGTGCAAAGTTGCCTTTCACTTGACTGTGTCAATCAGAGCAAGGTTAACTACTACTCCGCAAGTCTTGATTTGTGGCTAAAATTCCAAGACGCAGAAGCAGAGTCGCAGTTGTGCTCATAATACTGTGACACATACTGGAGCAGAAATCTTACCGCGAAAATTCCCTCTCCCTCTCGTTCGATGTATTCAAAGGGGCTTTGAGTCTTATCCGGAAATCAGAAACGTGAAGCTTTGCAGCAACCTTATTCCCATTAACACAGTGAAGGGTACGATGCCTCTGTACAAAGGCATGTTTCAGGTAAACAAGCGTCAGAGCTACAGATGTACAAGTGAAGCGTTGAAACAAGAAGCTGCAAACTTCTTTTTATTAAAAACCACTGACTCTAGTAATTTTAATAGCACTTTGAGCAATCCAACAGAAATTACTTTCCCAAGTATGTTTATATGTCCTACGCATAATCATTTTAAGGAAACTGATTGCTAGGAGCCCCGATTTTAGGGATTATTTTTGCCACAGTACTTCAATGCATTACGAGCACACGTGCAGCATGTCCTTGTAAAGGGGCATCGTTCATTTGGCTGCTCCAACAAGAATAAGGCAAATGCGTTACAACACGTCTGTGATTAGTGGGTAGAACCCCGATACGCTGAAATTTAAAAACGTCCAACCAATGTCTGTAAAGCAGAGATGCAGATGTGCATGCAAGATACTTAACCGAACAATGAAAAAATCTTGTTGTGACAACCTCGTGTTTCTACATATACACTACTTAAATAAATCTGAAAACTCTAGCATTAACTTATTACTTGTGATTTTTAAACTAATTTGTGTAGGAGGAGTTTCAACAAATTAAATAAGTGATAAATACCTAGTAATCAAAGAGTACAAACTTATTCAATTCTGGGTTATCTGCATGTTACAGACGATGGTGATTTGGTTCATTGAAGCTGTAACATTCATGATTAGAGACAAACTACTTGCAGTATTAGTAGTTCCCTGAACTCTTCGCGAATTATTTGTTTCCTCATTTTCTCTTCAATCTTTTTTGTGTGCACATCTGTAGTCTTGTTTTACAGTCAGTGATTTTATGTTTTAACTCTCACATATATTGTGGCTCTATTCGCAAATCACATATGTGTGTTGTTGCAGTATATTTATTGTGATTGGCGCAGTCTAATTAGAGACTTAACTTAACAAAAACACGCTGCCAATAACCATGAAGCACAACTGCAGATTTGCTCGCAAGGCACTTAAAAAAAACTGGGGCAAAATTCTTTTCGCGATACGTTCATGGCCCTAGCAAAAGAAGTTTGAATATAGAGCGCAAAAGGACAGTTACATTGTTTGCTAATGTCAATTTTTTTCTGCAGAAGTGTTGGTGACACCGTTCTTTAGGTGAATGATTCAAACATTAAATCAGATCTAGAATCTTTACCAGTTATTAAAAATCGTATAACACTGGAGCTCCTTAGAATCCGACATTACATATGCGGTTTTCAGAAGTATATCGACAACTAGTGGAGAAAGTTAAAAAGGATAACAGAAGGAAACAGAAATCATGATGCAATATCCGTACGGTTGCTGCCGTAACAAGAGAAAGAAGAAACACAAGAGAATGAAAAATAATTACTAATTTTGTTGTCAGCTCCCTCGTCTGATAATAAATTGAGATTAAAATAATTTCGGTAGAGAGTACGAATACGTATCCAGAAATGATTTTGCGATAAAATAAGGACTTTAATTTCGAAGCTTTTATTATTCTTAAATTAGAGTAGCATGGTGTATAATTTATTTCAGCTGATAAAGCCGTAATACATGCCATAAAGATTCATAAAATTGTATTAATGAAATCTGTTAACACAATTTTCATGCATATTAAAACTGCAAATAAGTTATAAATTGTTTCTGGAAATATTACGTTAATATTTCATGAAAGCGATTATTTCAATATTTAATCACGGACTGTATATTTGTCAAGTCTATAACGTATTTATTATTACCCACTGGTTTTTCCCCAATTATATTATTTCTGTTGAATGTATTTATCTCGGCATCTCATTACTACAGTGGCTTTATCTCTGAGCAGTTTAGCAGCGTATTTGTTTTTCGGTTGTTCAATGCAGCGCATTGCGTTTTTCAGTCAGCCCACTGTGAAAATGTTTTCATAAATTTACAACTCTGATGTATAAACATGTTTAAAAAAACTAGGTATGGTAATAGATGACAGTTTATCGGGAGAAAGCTTGACTGTTTGCTAGGTTCCGACGTACGTTCAGCTTACCAAAAGATTACTGGTTTCTGCTTGTACTTGGAGTTGTTACGCTATTTGACTGAGCCAATTAGAATCCCGCTATTGTAATATTTGAGCCTGTTGTTGGTCTGCAGACAACTACGTTGTGTAGACGTGTATCGCCCAATCATACATGTTGCGAGAAACTACAACGTTTTCAAGGGTATGTTGGCACAAACCATTTTTGCGATGTGCAATCATTAGAGATGATGGTCTATTGCAAATATTTTTGTGCTAACATACCCTTGAAAACACCGTAGTTTCTTACAGTATGAATGATTGGGTTATATAGGTCTGATATAACGTAGCTGTCTGGAGACCAACAACAGGCTGAAATATTACAATAGCGGGATTCTAATTGGCTCAGTCAAATAGAGTAACAACTTCAAGTACAAGCAGAAACCAGTAATCTTCTGGTAAGCTGAACGTTCATTGAAACCAAGCAAACAGTAAAGTTTTCTCACAATAAACAATCATCTGTAGATATGGTGAAATTGTTTCCCAAACACCAGTGTTAGTGATCCTATACAATGTAAGGATACTGTTAAATGTTAACAGATTTTACCAGACTGGTATACTGAGAGCGCTAAAAATTTGCACTATTAGTAGCCTTAAGTTCTGTATGGTTCTTACATATCGGATTAAAAAAATATTTAGAAAGTAACTAACCTAAACGCAGTATGGGACAGTTGTCATACTTCCGTTTTGTAAATACGCAAACTTTTACAGTTGTTACAATACAAGTCTGGTAACTTAAGTCTACATTTGACTGTTTTATAACAATGTTTATTAGTGCTACCATGGATGTCTGGGAAACAATTCTATCATACCTACTTTCTTAGCGCTCCTATATGACTGTGTGGCAAATTCACTATTATTTTAGAGTGCTTTTTAAAAGTTTCCCGTGATGTTTAAGAAGTTTTTTTTTTTTTTTTTTTACATTATGCAGGTTTGAACATTACTTTGCTGCAGCGCGTGCTCCTGCAGTTTCCCAGCTATGTTCGCTCATTCAGCGTTTGACTTTGTCGAAATGATAATCACAAGTTAACGAAATGGTTGGCGTCGTACTCAGCCATATATGTCTCCAGTTTTATATGCCGGGGACTTTGAGGTGGTCACAGAACATTTAGTAATACAGAAGTGAAATAGCCAGTAATACGGCGAACTCAGTCACACACGACAGCAATATGGCTTCCCTGGCCAGCAACATGGCGGAAACACCTACTGCCAGTCAGAGTAAGGCAGCTGCTCTGATAATCGGCAGCCAGGCCAATAGGAAACCTGCCGTAACATGCAGGAGCCAAACATACACGGAGCTGGTATCAACTACCTCGGGCAGCCAATAAAATGGCGAAGTTCGCCTGTATCAAACGAGCCGCCACTTAATTTCGCGTCTGTATTACTATTTAGTCTGTGAGTGGTCAGGTTAAAAAAAAAAAAAAAAGGAAAGGATCCTATTTCCAGAGCTCCGCATTCTACCATGGCTGTGCAATCCCTAGGAACTTGAAAAATTAAATTTTTCGTTCCGCCACAAGCAGGAATTCAAACAAGTGAAATCACGTGTCACTTTATCGTTTTTCCCTTGACATATATACGCTGGGGTCTGCAAAATTTGCATTTTCTTTGGGGTACAAGCTGTATTTCAAACATCTCTAAGGCCGTGTAACTTTCGCAATCGGCACTTGGTTTATTTTTACACGTCCTGGGTGGCACTGAGCCAATTATAAATAAGCAACTTAATTAAGACCCAATCATGTCGTATCAATTTGTCAGCGACCAGCCAACGAGAAGATGTAGTGTACTTGAGTAAGGTTAATTCTACTACAGATTAGAAAGAAAATACGTTTTCTTAAGGGAAAGCTTGGCACAGGGAAAATTTCTGCCACTAGTTTCGCTTCAATCGCTAAGAGACCAGACAAATACGTAACCGTAGTAAAATTAAATTTGAATAAACTCGGAAAGTATATTATTAATTTAATTTAATTTTAAATGGAAAAGAAATCTTTTCGCGTTTTAAATTTTCAACGTAGCGTAACTTAAAATTCAGGAAAGCTCTGTGATTGGTCAGTTTGGTGCACTACCGATACCAGCGCTCAAGTGGCAGAAATTTTCTCCGTGCCAAACTTATGACATTGATCTTTCTAACCTGTAGTAGAATTAACCTTAACTTGAGTGCGCAAACATTCTTGGAGGCTAGCCCGAAGGTCAATGAACGCGCGAATTTTTCCACTCTTTACTTCTAAGTGTAACCTTCTGCAGAGCCCTGTGCTTATAGTATAGAAGCAACTAATTCAAGAACGATCTCGTGGTACCACTTTGTCAGCGAACAGCCAATGAGCAGTTGATGTCTGCTTCAGTACACAATGTTTCAGGTCTCCAGTAATCCCTGACACGTACGCGAGTAGCTATGACATGTAGAAGACTCAGGAATAGCCAATGACGAGGGAGAATGCGAAACGCTAGCTAACATGACTAGAGATGATGGTTTATCGCGGGAAAACTTGACTGTTTGTTGTATTTCAACACACGTTCAGCTTACCAGAAGATAACTGGGATTCGCTTGCACGTGGAGCTGTTACCTTATTTGACTGAGTCAATAAGAATTTAGATGTTGAAATATCTGACGCCAGCTATTGGTCTGCAGACTACTACGTTGTGTCAAACTTACATCGCCCAATCACATAAGTCGCAATAAATTACAGCTTTTTCAAGGGTACACTGAAAGAAAAATTTTCTAGGATGACTTCTCTGCGAAATTATTTTGTAGTAACCGCAAAATACTTTTGTGGCGGCCACAATATTTTAACGGGGTCAGCAAAATGTTTTTGGGGCGACTACAAAAGAAGGTTTGCAGGATAAATACCTACAAAATATTATGTAGTTGACACAAACTATTTATTTCCGTGCATGTTGGCGCAAAACAATTTTGTGATGTACCATCATCTTTAAACGTGACTCTTGTTTGACGGATTGCCCCACCGAAACCGTATATATTTTACCGATAAGATAGGGAACTGAAAAATTCTCGTTTGGTTTTGGGTACAGACTATAATGCAAACAACTGTCAGTTTATACTTTAGCTACTGGCCGTTTGACTCAATTGTATGGTCCCGAGCAGTGGCGAGGTGTGAAGGGCAAGCGGTGATTGGCAAATGACTAGAGACGGGAAAATTCCGCGAATTCAATGACCGGCAGGTTAAAATCCATTGTCCTATACATACTCAAGCCTTGTCTATTCGTTCATTGTTCTGCTGCTCCACTGAGTAGCAGCTAGTGGACAAATTGTTGGAGTTTGAATATGCATAGGAGGATGGATTCTAGCATGGAAGTCATTGAATCCGCGGAATTTTTCCATCTCTAGCAATGACTATACACACTTCTCAGTTGCCTGTATAACTATTTGACTGACTGGTAGAGACAGACACACTACATAACCAGTAGCGTGTAAGAGACGAGGAACATATTCTCCTGTAAAATACACCTACATGCTCAAAGTGTATAGTTAGATCTTCTGCTGCCTGCCTGGGAACACGACTACGCCTCGTCACTGCGAGCCAGCAATAAATAAAGGGCTTAGAATGATGGTGGCGAAAGTCAATATTATTAAGAGGTGCTTTTTTCGTTCACATTAAACATGTTTTAAAAGAAAGTTCCTTTACAATTATTACACTTTTTTTACTAAATTTCCGCAGTAAAATTCAAGCTCTAAAAAAAGGACGCTGTATTTTAAATGTAAAAAAACAATTAATTGTTATTATGAAAATGACTTCACCTCACTTACACCACTAACATTCTAAGACCCTAAAATAACATGTAAATGCAGGCCCAATCACGTGGTGTCACTATGTCAGCGAACAGCCAATCGATGGCTGGTTTCTGCTCGAGTACATAGATAGTCTCGAAGGATAGCCTACAGGTCAGTGAACCCGCGAATTTTTCAGGTCTCTGCCGATAGATTTTCGCGAAAAGATTTTTGCACCGCTTTGCTTAAAGGACGTTCACGCGGCAAATATTCTAAATGTTATATTTGCTTGGCACAGTGTTAGTTTTATAGACGTTACTTGTGACTACATTTTCCACTTGTAGAAATTTTTTAGCTCTCATAGTTTTCCCGTAGCGGCACGTCAAAGTCAGAATTTGCAAGTTACAAGAACATAGGTTTAACAAAAACCAAGGGACTTACTCGAATGAAATAATTTACACAGAAATTAGATATAATGGGCACTGTGCTAAAATATTTAAAAACACAGAATGGAGTTTCTTTGTACTTTAAAAAAAATCAGAAAATGACGAAAATGTACCTAATTTATGGCAATATTTAAAAAGACAAAATTACTATGTTCTGTGTTTTTAAATATTTTAGCATAGTGCCCATTATATCTAATTTCAGTGTGAATTATTTCATTCGAGTAAGTCACTTGGTTTTTGTTAAACCTATGTTCCTGTAACTTGCAAATTCTCACTTTGACATGCCGCTATGGGAAAACTATGAGAGCTAAAAAATTTCTACAAGTGGAAAATGTAGTCACAAGTAATGTCTATAAAACTAACACTATGCCAAGGAAATATAACATTTTGAAATTTTGCCACGTGAACGCCCTTAATGTCTTACATTGCACACCCGCAGCTCTGCTTGGTGGTTATTGGCAGCGTGTCTTCGCGTACAGACGTCATTGTCACTAATTAGCCTGTGGCTATAAGAACAAGGTAACTTCTACACCACACGTCTGTGATTAGCGGGGTTAAACGTTATGAAGCTGTCAGCTGGAAACATTGAGTCATTGACTATGAACCAGAGCTACAGATGTGCACGTAAGGCAATGAAACAAAGTGTCTGCAAAATTATTTTTGCTTGAACCAGAGGTGTGCGTCTGTTTTTATATACATACGCTCACACATATCACGTACAGTGTTGTTCATTAGTAAGTTCTTAAAAGAAATTAATTTTTGTCCTCGAAAAGTCCAAGTCAAGCACGATGTGGACGCAAGATATATATCCTGATGGTGTTAGTAAATTTTCTTTTTATCTATTTACACTTAATAATTATCTATATTCTAGATAAAACACTGTACGAAATTTATATTATGGATATTCTTTTTAGAAATAGCCTCTGTGTTACATTTCAGAAAGACACGACTTTTTGTAAAATAAATTAGTGAAAGTTATTTTTTTTTATCGGCGAAAACATGGTAAACCACAAGAGTGGTTTTCACGTACACATAAATTATCCGACATTTCTCACTTATATTTAGCTGATCCTGGTAATGTTTTGGCTCAAATTAGAGGGATGGGGAGAAAATAACTCCTTAATCTGTTATCGATTTTGAAAATACGAAATAGTGCCCTTTAAAAATTTCACGTAAAATTAGTGAAACATACGGATTATAATACTATTTTAACTACTTTCTGATAACATTTTTCAATGTTACACGGATTTGTGACGGACTGGAGACTACATTTTAGTGAGACTACTTTATGTGTGGTGACCGTTTGGCGAGATTTCCTTACATTAATATTTTTTTATAGAGTACAAATGAGTAGAAAGTATTTCATCACGTTATTAGAAATCCTCAACGCTCATTTTTGAATTGCATTTAAGAGCGCACTGCACAAAAAATTCGTAACTTTACAACTGTACCAAACATTATTAAACTTTTACACATTACATTAATAGTAATTTTCTTCAAATAAAGTAAATTTCGTTTCCATATTTTTCGTTCAAATACATGTCAAAGTAGCGATTCGATTATTTTCGCTACTTTCCGAAAGTAGAAAATATTCGAACGACTCGAATAGAAAATTATTTGAGTGAAAGAAAATGTATTAAGGTATAGAATGACACCCGTCTAATTTCACGTAAAATTTAATTTTTAAAATGCAGGTAGCCTACTCAGAAATAAGAAAAAAAGTTTTTTTTTGTTACATTCAATATTTCTTTAGTACAAATAATTTGTACCTGAAATTACTATTGGGTAATTGTAGCTTCATATATTTATGTACACCGAAAATATTTCAGTAGTATCGTTTGAATAGTTTTTAGTTTAGTAAGTAGCGAAAATATTAAAAACGTTTATTTGACATGCGCTTGTACGGTAACTATGGAACAGAATAATATTTTATTTGTGGTATATTACTATTAATGTAGTACGTAATTGTTGGAAAATGTTTAGTACAATTATAAGATTACGAATTTTTCGGTGCCGAATGTCTTTAAGAGCGAATGTTAGATCATTTTATTGCATTTTTAGTTTTCAGCCATAACATTTTTTCAAATTGTATTATGAAAATTTATCTTCCATAAAGCATAGGATTTATTCTTGGTAAACTGCTTGACATGAATTATAATGGAATATGTATTAATTTGTCTTGCAGAATAATAGGAAGAGAATTATAATTAGAATTAATTGGTTTGTGGACATACCCCAGTGCTCATGTTTTGTTGACCGAACTAGTATTTAAAGACAAAGTGATGAAATACAAAAAAAAAAAAAAAAAAAAAAAAAAAAAAAAAAAAAAAAAAAAAAAAAAAAAAAAAAAAAAAAAAAAAAAAAAAAAAAAAAAAAAAAAAAAAAAAACACACACACAACAAAAAAGCACAGATAACGTAAGAAAAAATAATCCCAGAGGAAAACCGTTAGATTCCCAAAATGAGAAAAAATGGAAGTATACATAAATAGTGGACATTGTACAATAAATAAAAATCAAGAGACAGCACAACACAGGTTAAATTCAACGAAATTATGCAACGTTTCGGAGATTGCGACTTATCCCCGTCTTCAGGCTGAGATAAAGCTGGTCGGAACACCAAGATGTAAATCTTAAATAATAATAATATTATTATTATTAATAATTATAATAATAAATTAAACTGAGAGAATTTCTCTGGAATTTTTTCTTACGTTTTCTGTCCTTTATTTTGGTGTTTTTTTATTTTGTCACTTTGTCTTTAAACACAAGTTCGGTCAACAAAACATGAGCAATGGTGTATATCCACAAACCAATGAATTCTAATTGTAAACTCTCATTGTAACAAACATTTGAAAATCTCAAGAGAATTATACGTTAAATTTTAAGAATTATCCCGCAATTATTCTGCGTAACAAATTAATGAAAGATTCCATTATTATTTATGTCAAGTAGATCACCAAGAATATATCGTATGCTTTGTTGAAGAGGAAATTTTGATAATACAAAATGAATAAATGTTATGGCTCAAAAACTGAAAATACAGTAAAATCGTCTAACACTACCCCTTAATGGCGAATAGTACGCGACTTGGGTCGTTTTAATGTGGAATGTTCCCTCTTCGGCCCTTGTTGTTACAAGGTAGCGGTAATGGCGCTCTTGTGAAACCAAACCACCCGGTCTTCTGCGTGTCATTAAAACGCAACCAGGGGTGGTGGAATAGATAGCTTTTTTCTGCTAAAACGAACCCTCTTATTTTCCATCGCTCATGCACCTGTTTTTTTTTTTTCCTGTGCTGTAATGCTGTATGTGTAAAACATTTCTTAAAGTTTTTTTAACGTCTAATTGCTGTATAAAGTGTATCTTTAATTTTTTTCATAAAATAAATTACTGGATTTTGCTTAAGGCAATGAATGATCCATCATTTCCATTGCATTCACGGTAGTATTTTTTATTCCTAAACGAGAGCAGATATCCAAAAAAATTTTGCACAGTTTTTTTTATAAAGTTTTTACTGTGTAGTCTAATTTTTTCCTTTGATAAAAATTACATATTGGCTGGTTAGAAAATTAATTAATATTTCCTTATTTGCATAATTAGCTGAAACCGCTATGCATTTTGTCCTGAAGAAATTAGTTTAACAAAACAATGCAACAGTTTTCCAGTACCTGCTCTCGTTTAGAGATTTAAAAATTATTGTATTAAAAGCAATAGAAATTATGGATCATGGTGTATCGGGTTTACTTCATCTGGTGTTCATTTTTCGGAGTAGTAAATATCTAACTGCCATAATAAGAGAAAATAAATAATATAGACAAATATTATAAAACAGAATATTTAGCTACATCAGTCATTCCCATTGCAAGAATATTAAATAATATTGTCTCTTGATAAGCTGGTAATAAAATCATTAGATAAAATGGTATTACCTATGACTTATTGTTAGAGACCTGAAAAATTCTCGTTATATTTTAGGTACAAGCTATAATTCCAGCAACTGTAAGTTCGTGCTATACTGTCACAATTGGCCGTTGACTTATTTGACACTTCCTTGAAGTCGCTGAGCCAATAACAACAATGTAACTAAATGCAGGCCCATTTTAACTGTGTCAGCGAGCGGCCTATGAACAACTGTTGTATGCTTGAATACACAGATATTCTTGAAGGCTAGCCTAAAGGTCAGTGAACCCGCGAATTTTTCCGGTCTCTGCTTATTGTTTAAGGACTCGGGAACGTTATAACAAACTGCTTGCGTCGCCGCATGCGTTGTTGTTTTTAGAGTGTTGTGGCAATCATTCACTTGAATGTGTATAACAATATTCAACATTTTGAAGTGCCTTGTTGATTATATCCAAGGAAAGAAATGTCTCGCCAGTTCAGTGACCTGCATGTCAGAATCCACTGTCCTCTGCATACTCAAGCGTCAACTATTTGTCAACTAGCTGCTACTTACTGGAACAACAGAAAATGAACGAATATCCGGGGCTTGAGTATTGATAATACAGAGGGTTCCAACAAGCCATTCACTGCATTACAGATTTTTTATTTCCTTAATTATAACAATAATGAAACAACATGCATAACACTGATACATTGTACAAAAAAGACAATACAGAAATTAATATGCACGATGGATGCGAAAATAGGACTCATAGGTGTTTTTTAACAACACCGAAAAACTCCGTCAGGTGATTCTTTACGAAAAACGGTAAAAGATATTTAGCACTTTTCGCCTAAACTAAACATTAAGGGAGTAATAAGGTTCTGAATATCAAATTTTAAAATTGCATTCCCCCAAAATATCGGAAACTAAATGACAATATAGAAAAATATTTCCAGCATTCCTTAATGATATAGTGATCTTGAAAACAATAGCAAATTCTGCTTGATACCTTTCACCCTTATGGAAAAAGCATTGGTGGCTACCCTCTAATTGCCTACAATTTTTTACCATATTGTTTTTCGAACATTTGAAGATGGTTAATTGAGTAATGAGATCTATGTAAAAAAGGTCCGCTTGTTGCAACTAGCTATATCACACCATTTATGCTCAAAACACACTTAAAGATTGGCGCAGACACAGTGACTAGGGCATAGTCAAAACTGCGAACATGCACGTGATGTGCTCAGCGGACAGACGATGGTAAACATTCACTGTAAACAACATGTAATATACTATTTAAGTCGTAGACCAGTTTGTTCCTGTCACTCTACGTACATATCGTTGCAGCCAGTTGTGAACGAAAATGGTGGGTCCCAACCAGTTGAATCATGTAAGCTCTATATGTCTCTACGAATCCTCAAGTGTGTTTTGAGCATAAGTGATGTGTCCTACATAGTTGTATCGAGAGGACTTTTTTTGTTACACATGTCTCATTACGCAATAAACCATCTTCAAATAACCGAAAATCAGGATGGTAAAATGTTGTATGCAATAAGGAGGTAGCCACCCCTGCTGTTTCCATAAGGGTGAAAGGTATCAATAAGCATGTATTGTTGATTTAAAGAGCCCAATATCATTAGACAATGCTGAAAATATTATTATTTTGTGTCATTTAGTTTCCGGCATTTTTGGGAAATACAATTTTAAACTTCGATATTCAGAGCCTTATTACTTACTTAATATTAAGTTTAGGTGAAAAAAAATGTAACATATTTTTCTGCTTATTATTTCATAGCGAATCACCTGACTGAGTTTGTCGGTGTTGTTGAAAAACATCCCGTACATTTTTTGACGTGGAAACACCTGTCTTTCTTCACAAACGCACAAATAAACTGTCAGTTAAATCTGTATTTAAATGTCGATAATACAAAATTATATTTAAATTTCCTGCAGCAACATTGAATTATAAAAAAAAAACAAAACAATTTCGGTGTCCTTTCACACTATACGCAACTGTTAGTATCGTTAAAATAATTAAAAAGAATTTTTAATGAATTTTTTATTAAATTACACCTTATTATAAGATCAGCAATATGTACGCTGGGAAGTACACATAATAGTTCCTACATCCTCATGATTACTACAGATTACTTGTAAACCATTTATAGTTTGAAAATGTTTTGTTACCAGTGATTCCTTAAAAAAATTAAAATGTTCTGTAACAGCATAAAATAAATATCCAATCCAGTGTGTCAGTATTTATAACACTACATATTCCAACCATATGTTATGTTGATCTTTGTTATAATTGAAAACATTTACTTTGGGTATGCTATTGTTATGTTCTGCTTAGTTATAATTCAATGCAGTTACTCATGACATGATAACTAACCTTTTTCACTGTCATTAAGAGGAATAAAATTTATTAACATAAAAGCTGTTAAAATTCTTCCAGGTGAGTAGTATTGTATCCATTTAAGTTAATTATGAGTTAGAAAAAATTCAACAATTGGAGCCAAATCGAAAGGACATTTACATAAATTTGGTCTATCAGAGCACACAGCATGTAAGGTAACATATTGCGAGTGTGCACGTGATCGTAAGTATTTCGTGTTATAACATGTCGTACACATATTATGTAAACAATGAAAAAGCTGATAGCAGTCTCTAGTGGAAAACATGACCTTCGATGTGGCAATCATGTAAGCAAGGGTCATGTTACTAGCGTGTGCACTATCCCATGCCAACGGCTTTCACTGATTCGTTTGTCTGCAATGTAAACTGTGCGTCCTATATATACACCAATCAGGCAATCCATAGATGTGGGTACATCGCAAAGTGCGATACTGATAATCACGAAAATCTGTTCTTATGTCTACTGTTGCCCGACTTCTTTCCCAATGAAATCCGTGAACATGTCACTGGATTGACTGTTGGAATCTACAGTCTACACCTATCTGACTAGAATCAACAAGTCCGAAACATGTTAGGAGTGAAAATTTACTAACTCGCTCTAAAAGCACTCGTACTAATAACACTGAAACCGAAAGTTGCATCCGGCCGATACGTTCATTCAAAGGAGAAGTTTAGTACCCAAAACTACTTTACGACGAGGTTTCTGTGCTATGAATCGATTCGACTTAGGAGACAGTTGATCGTCTCGTAGTCACAGACTAAAATAGTAATACAGACACGAAATGACGTGGCAGCTCATTTGGTATTGGCGAACTCCGCCGCTTATTGGCTGCCCGAGGTTGTTGATTCCAGCCGCGTGTCTGTTTGGCTCCTGCATGTTACAGCAGGATTCCTATGGGCCTGGCTGCCGATTATCAGAGCAGTTGCCTCACGCTGATTGGCAGTAGGTGTTTCAACTGTGTTTGTTGCCAGGGAAGCCATTATGGTGGCGTGTGTGACTAAGTTCGCTGTCATATCGGCTATTTCACTTCTGCATTCTTAAGAATTCTAGGTCACAGTCTCCTCAGGTGTACAATTGAGCATGTGATCAGATTTCAGTGGACAAGGAGTCGCACGAGTAAGGCTCAACAATAGAAATACCAAACAATCATCGTCCCAAATAACATCGTTGAAGACAAAATAGCATCTTAAATTTCGTGTAACATTTGATGTGTTTTAAATGATCGGTATACTAATTTTACTGGTTACCTACAAATAAGGAGAACCACTAGTTTTTCACGAAATCGTTTTAGAATACGACACATTTATATAGTTCTTCCTGTAGCTAGTTTTAAGTTACATGAAGGTGTAGACATTTTCATTTGTAAATTTCAACATATGGCTTATTTCAAATATGCTACACCGTAAAGCATGACAGTGGTTACCATCGGTGAAACGTTAATCACTGAAATTCCTGTCAACAAAATGTTTCTGGCTTACGAACGTGTAGCGTTCACTGAATATCAGTTAAAGGCTGGTGAAATTCATAGATAATAAATGGAAATTCTAAATCAGTAGCGTTTAGTCACTAACTTCAGTTGCTCATTTCTGACCAAACTGTTATAAATACCCGGCGCCTCCACCAATGTTGTGTAACAATTAACTGCCCATTTCACACAAGAGTTTAGGTGATTGGGTGGCTGTAGCCAGTGGTAGGCATTTTTGCTGAAACTAGTTAGTGGAGGATGCTTGGGTGAGGGTTGCTGGTTTAATGAAGTATGCTACCTAAATACGGTGGCTTTGCTCTACATAGTTTACAATACAGAATACTACACGGTTGTACTACAAAATTTAGATAGGAGGGGAACGACTGTTTAATTACATACATTTATCTTCTACTCTATGACGGGTGATCTTCTTTTTTTAGACACCTTAAACTTAACCGTTAGCATAATGCCTGAGGCAGATGCCGAGTATGTTCGGCTATCGACGGACGGCGGCACGTCGTAGGTCTCGACCCTGAACCATCCTGGCGAGTTGGTGACTGCTGGTAGGCTTAAAGTAGACAGACAGAATTGTTTCACAACAGGAACGACTTGAATTTCACCGAAGTGGTTCATTTTTCACTGATTCAAGTCTAGAGTGTAGGCTACATTTAAGTTTACTTTGCAATCGTACGCCCTGAACTTTCACGGACGAATAACAAACATGCAGTGAATCGAGGAACAAATCCTGTGCTATGTATTCCGGTACGAATAATTTACTCAGTAGGCTGTAGTCAATACACAAACTGACAAGCTTAGAATGCACACAGGATTCTAGTGTCCAGCCTGCAGGTTGCTGAACCTGCGATATTTCCCTGTCTCCGTAAATTTGTCACACGACTAGGCTCAGAAACTGTCCCAATTTCACTAGAGCGATCAGAATGAATTTTCACCCCAAAAGTGAACGACATTTAAAGCACGTAGCTGTTTAGGGTGGCTATCTGGCTGGGCATATTTTGCACGGTCAAGGCATATGAACTGTGGAAGCAGTAAGGACGAGACAGTGGGGGGAATACCGACTTTCCCTAGCCTTTAGGTGTTAGTTACTAAACTGACGTGCAGTATTCTGGCCGACAACGCGCCTCTATGAGATTTTCAATGGTGACCTTATCATTTTATGACTTTCGGTTAAATATAAATGTGTATTGTACATTCCTGTACATTTTCAAATATTCTGCGGCAAGTTGTACATACCATAAATAAAACCGCAAATACACTACTTTTAGTAATTTTCGGCCGCTAGAAAATATCATTTAATTAACAGTGGTGACCGTAAAATAGGCATAGGCATGTGTAACGTTCTTTAAATTATATTCCTGAACAGACATCACTCATGTGAGACGAAACATTTTCGAATAATCTTGAAACGTACGAAACTCGGCGGTCGGAATAGGCGGCCACCATAAGGTGGATAAATCGCGGATGTTGGTACGAGTTATCGTTTTAAAATAACTTCTAAATTTTCGCGGAATTTTTTTTCCCCACTGTAAATTTATGGTTCTACGAGCAACTGTGCTCTTTGAACAATTACTGCGATGGGTTAGTGATATAAACTGAACGGTTTTTTGTTGACATACACAATTGTAAATAAATGCTGCTGTGTTGCAGAAATACCCCACAGCAAAACAAAAAGCAAAAAAAAAAAAAAACTCGAGTACTAGTTCTTAACAAATAAATAACATACGCACATTTCCGAAAACTAGCTTATTCGTATAACAAAAGACGACGAAAAAACTCTTAAAAAACAAATTATTTCCTTAATGAGAAACAGAGGCAGTGGTAGTATTAAGAAAATTAGAAGAATAAAGGATTTAGAGAAACAAAGAAATAGGGTGTACAAAAATCGCGACACTATCTCTTCAACATGTATGTTGAAACAAACGGTTCAGTTTATTAACGTTGAGTTGGGTTGTACAAGAATGTTGGTTGCACATTATAGTGGGAACACACACAAATGTAAAAAAAATGCCCGATACGTAGATACTACAATCAAACCGTTAAATTACGCCCGTGATAAACGACTATGGACAGGACGATTTCGCGAGTTTATTGACCTACAGGAAATACTCCACAATTACATATGTATATTCTCAATCCTCAATCACTATAGCCAGGAGTTCTTCGCGAAAAAAAAAATTGTGTTCACTATTTTGTTCAAGCGCGTTACGTGCATGTTGACAGATATGCTTCATGGTAATCGTCAAAGTGTCTTTGTTCAGACACGTCTCTAATTCAACTGCGTCAATCAGAATAAGGACATCATAATTGTAAAAAAACTTCCTCAAATGTTTAGGAAGTTATTATCCCAGACGCAGTTTGGGACAGTTACCATACTTCCGCCTTGTGAATAAACTAACTGTTACACTTGTTACAATACAAGTCTTGTAACTTCAGTATACATTTGACTGTTTTATAATTAAGTTTAGGAGAGCTACCATGGATGTTTGGGAAACAGTTCTACTATACCTACTTTCTTAGAACTCCGATACGCACGTCTGGTACATTTACAAACAATTTTTTAGAGTGTACGTATGATAATTGCCAGTAAAACCGCAATAAAAGTGAGAGTAAAAAGACAAAATCACTGACAATGAAGCCCCGAGCTGCGTATGTGCACGTAAGGCATTTAAACCAAATCATACAAAATTTTTTCGCCTCAACGTCTTGATTCTAGCGATCTCATGTTCTTTGGCTATTGCCGCGGTGGTTTAATTTCATATCGTACCTTGTATCACGGGACTGGACCTAATTTAACTGCCTGATTTTGATTGGGTTACGTACAGATTATTTTGGATTACTGCAGTGAAATAGCCGGTGGAACAGCGAACTCAGTCACACACGCCAGTAAAATAGCTTTCCTCGCCAGCAACATGGCGGTGGCGGAAACACCTGCTGCCAATCAGTGTGCAGCTGCTCTGTTAGCCGGTAGCCAGTGCCAATAGGAAACTTGTTGTAACATGCAGGAGCCAAACATACATGTATCAACAGCCTCGAGCAGCCAATAAGCGGCGGAGTTCGCCCGCAATAAATGAGCCGCCACGCATTTCATGTCTGTATTACTATCTAGTCTGTGGCAAATGTGTTTTACAGGGCTTGCCTCGAAAACTGTGAAACAAATACAAACGCAGAGGAAAACGAACATGTGATATAACATGGCCGTCTTTAGTAGAAGGCCGGAGTCTTGAATGTGGCAACGCTGCATCGGAGGCCTGCTGCCGGTCGCTCATTGGCTGCCCTAGTCAGTGTAGACGTGTACACGCCACTAAAGCTGCATCTATACACGTTGCAGAGACTAGGGTGGCCAGTAAGTGACAAGCAGTAGGCCTCCGATGCAGTGTTGCCACATTCAAGACTCCGGCCTTCTACTAAATAAGGCCATGGATATATAAACCTAACTTGCTGTGAAATTAAATTGTAGACTATTAGATCCTGTAAATCCTTCTCGCTAAACATTATCGTCACTTGCAAGGTTGCCACATCGAAGACAACTAGAGACTGCAATAAAAAAGGCTGTCTAACGATTTATTTGTTCCTTTCAGATGTCTACTAGAGCTTTCTACAAGCAAGAGAAGTCCTCGCTTAATTAGGACTAATTATGCACGAAACAAGAGGACGCACTGTCTCACTTCCTGACAACACAGTGGCTTGTCGCCTATCCTGAGCTAAGCTGTCTAGCATGCATTTGATACCTATATACACAAAAAGTTTTTCACGGCCTGATTTTTACCAGAGAAAGAGAGCAGCTTATTTTAGTATTCGACTTTTCATAATAAGTAGACGTAAATAAAAGTAATAAAAAGTATTTTTAATATTTATTCTTATAGAAATTTCTACGCTGCATATACTTAGACTTTTTTTCCTAGAAGACCAATAAAATAAGTTTCGTGCAGAAGAGTATTTTCATAAGAAGACCAATGCTATTTGTGGCGAGGAATTATTGTCTCAACAGTGGCCTGTGTTTTCGACGGACTTAAGAAGCTGTTTTGGTTTTCCTTTCCCGTTCGTTTTCGGACGATAGCCCTTGCGGAACGCCAGCTCCAGAAAGAAAGGTACAGTGTTTGTGGTGTTTCTGTGTCGACTTCTGGGTGTTTTTTTGGTGTTGTGCTTCGGTGTTTCTGGTCTGGTCGTCGCGGGCGAAGACAAGCCCCTCCCCCTCTCCAAAGCCCTTGTGCTTGGTCGGTGTTGACGCTAACCTCGCTCGGCGACGCTTCTGTCGTGAGTGTTGAGTTCCTCGACCTCTTTTGTGCCTGCCTGTACACAAGTATACATAGACCTCTCCTGTTTGTTGTGGTGTCTCTGCCTGCCCCCGCAGATATTTAGATCTCAATCATGTGTAAGTAGACGTGAAGTTACTTGTATTTGTAATTAGTTTCTGGTTTCTTCGACTGCATGCATTTGCATGAATTATTTTGTACATAACACAACATTAATGTGTTTGGAAACCAGTTGCCAAAACCATTGACAATTAATTCAGAATACGATTTTATTTATTACTTGTGGCATGGACATTTTGAGGATTCAATTATAATAATACTACACTGCACAGTTATATAGAATCTCATTGCTAGGCTGTTAGCAGAATGGCTAGAGATCTATCTTCACAATTGATTAAAGGGCGTAAACATGAGTTTTTTTTTGCCTTTTTGTCATTGGCTTACATTCCAGCACGAAGCGTCTACTTAACTGCAAGCCAATTTTGAATTCAATCACGAAATGAAATCGCGTTATTTTCCTATATCGTAAGGCCCTGGTATTTTCACGGGTTCATTGACCTCCAGACTACATAGTAAAAAACTGTTCGTACATTTACAAAGAAAATCTTAGTAACCCCAGTTACCAAAGAAATTCTTTGTAAAACTACAATAGTTTCCCATGTAAAAAAATACGAAGTATGTTTGTAAATTTACAAGGAATAGCCTTGTAGTTGTAAAGAAAAAAAATCAAATTTAAATGCTCATTGTACTTCGTAAATAACACTAAACTTATTTATCAAATAACTTTGAATATAGAAGGTTTACATGAAATTACTTTGAAAAAGCAATTTGGAGATGTTAACTATCTAACCACTTTACCCGCGCTAAGCTTCCTCGCATCTCATCCCTACACCACCGTGACTTCTGTACAGCTTACTCTTTATTAATTTGCATACATTTAATATACAGTTAAGTAATATTTTTTTCTTTTAAAGCACGCAATTAATATAAATATTCACTTTATTTCAGAAAAATTCTTTCCAGAGATTATGATCTTTGCATAAGTAATTTCCTGCGAACCTATGATTTTCGTAGATTACACATTGTTCCCAAGTTTTTTTTAAACTAAACCCTTTTAACAATATAAACTAATAATTATACAATGAAATTTTTCAACATTTGCAAAGGTTTGTACAACTACAAAGAAGTGCCTTATCTTATTTTACAAAAAAAAAAAAATAAAGTGCGGGAACTGTCGGTATATACATGGCCGTCTTTAGTAGAAGGCCGTAGTCTTTAATGTGGGAACGCTGCATCGGAGGCCTGCTGCCGGTCGCTCATTGGCTGCCCTAGTCAGTGTACACGTCACTAAAGCTGCATCTATACACGTTGCAGAGACTAGGGTGGCCAAGAAGTGACAAGCAGCAGGCCCCCGATGCAGCGTTGCCACATTCAAGACTCCGGCCTTCAACTAAAGACGGCCATAGTATATAGGTACAAAGGATTACTTTGTAGTATTACGAAGTTTACCTTCGTAACTTTTTAAAGTAATGATTTTACGAATAAAATCTTTGTTATTTTACAAGGAATTGTAAAGGTACAAAGCAAATATTTGTAAATGTTACAAAAATGTTTTAAGTGTATCTTTCTAGAAAATTTATGCACTTAAGTAGATAGCAGTTGCTAACTGGCTGCTCGCTGTTACAGCGATACTACATTTCATTGGCCTGCATTTATTTGCCACTGTTTTATTCGCTCGGGGCCATGAAGGAGGTGTCAAACAAGTCTAGGGCTAGTCGCTAAACTTGTGCCAACTTACAGTTGCTTGTAAGATAGCGTGTACCCAAAAGAAACCCCGAATTTTCCACGTACATACATACGCCTACAAATTATAATTTATTATGTACAGCTGATAGTTATTGTTTATCGCATATGTGAAGTTGTATTACAGTAAACTTCAGCACACCCGAAGGTTCGAAGTTACTTTCCATGGCCCAATTTAAAAATAAAGCTGGAACAATGCAACGGGGTTGAAAAAGTGTTTGGTAACTGGTCTTCAAAAATATTCTTTAGTTAATTGAAAATAATTGTGCACGTGTATTTTGTGTATGGGCATGGTTGTCTAGTTTATTTGTCGATTGGTGCTTGTAATTTTATTTGTATGCATCTAATTTGAGATACGGTTTATTCTGAAGCTTTATGGTTTGGCTATGTACGAAATGGTCTCAAATGTGAAAATTACCGTAGACCTATTATATATAATTTTATACTTTACGGTACATATAATAATTTAGGCCTTACTTTTTATTCAGATTTTTTTTACATATTTTATGGACGAAAGAAACATGGTAAATTTTAAATTGCATGACATTTATTTTTCATTAATGAAATGGCGTGGTTACTTCGTATCATAAATAAAAAGTGAAATAAAGTATGTAATGACGAAATTGATCAAAGTAATTTCACAGAAAAAGGAGCATTAAGTAAAACTACCAATATTTTCTAAACATATTACGGCAAAGTTTAATATCATTGTTTGCAAAATCAATTATAATTGGATTTTTATTCTACCCGTACAGACTGCAACAGAGTTTGAACTGACGATAATTGTTAAGAAACCACTTCTCTATTTAAAAAAATTTAACGACAACTCTATAAAACGAATACATTATTTTCATAACATTTTCTAAGCAACAATGTGACAGATTTTTTTTTTCGAAGCATGTCATTACCTTACCTTATTTTTTGTAATGTATAGATCAACGTTAATTTTTCGATATTTGATAGTAAAATATTCCCGAGATCTTTTTATTCCAAGAGGAATAGCTTTGTTTCAAATCATTTTCATTAAAATTTATTCCTTATAGTGGAATTTTTGGAATATTTATTACCAATCTAAATTTTTGGACTCCAACTTCAAGAAGCACAAGCTATATGGCGTACGAAATAGTCAATGTCAAAGGATTTGTTTCGCCGAAAACAATTTTAAAATACGAAGGCTTGCATTTATACAAAGAAATTAAATATGGTATATAGTTTTGAATAGGCATATCCAGTATTTTGATGTGAAAAGATTTTTGCCCAATTCAGTTTCATTGCTTTATTTTCACATATGCAACTCTACTTTGCCATCATTGAATGAGTGTTTTAACTGTCACGTGTCACAGATGTGTGGTGTCACAGTAACCTAATTCTGATTAGTGCAGTCAAAGGCTTCACGTGTTTGAACAATGACACCCACGAAGCAAAGCCGCCTATGTGCACGTAAGGCATTGAGACAAAATGGTACAAAAATCTTTTCGCGGTAAAGTTGTAGTTCTAGTGCTCAGGGAACCGCGTGGTATTTGCTGACAAACTTCTGGCTTTGTGTAATACTGACAGTGATTTTTTTAGGTTGCCTTATTTTACACATAAATAAATATACGTGGTATATGAGAAGAGGCTGATAATTAGTTTTAAATATAAAATAATAAAATGGGGAAACTACTGCTCCAAATTAGATTTGATTGCTGAGGCGGGATATAAGACGTAATATTAAAATGTTTTTATTCCGAAAATAAAAGTATAGAACTATACCATGAATTCTAATTTAACTTGCACTAAAGTACAAGTAAAGTTGTTGAAATTTTAACGTGCATTTAGGCTGCAATCCGTCCAGAAAATTAAGAATATAAAAACATTTTTTTTTTACTGTTTGCGGCCAATCCTAGGAACAAAATCATTTTTAATAAATATTTCATGTAATGTACTGTTTTAAAAACGATATTGCTGATACTCCATGTGTCTCTTACGCGTGGGGGGTGACGTTATAGAATGCGAAGGGCAGTTACATGATGGGTATTTCAGTTCAGAATGTATATTGGTATTCATGATCGCAGTTGGACAGTTAAGGGAAGTTGGTGGTGACGTAGCGGACAGCGCCGAAAACTAATTAGCATACCAACCGAGTGCGCTGCAAGACTGATTCAGCTCCAAGGGATAGAGGTTCGTTGTTTGCGCGAAGTTCACTGGAACGTGTTGTGCGCGTCCCGGATCATTTGCATGAAATGTTCCTAGTCACGACTCTGGGAAAAATTGCTACGCAGATACACCGATAGTTAAGGGGAAGGACAATGACCCGCATGCTAGATTCCAGTGTCTTATATGCGTATTCAAGCCCCGTATATTCGTCCATTGTCTGTTGAGTAGCAGTTAATGGACAATGGTCGGGGCTTGAGTATACACATTTTATTCACTGAACTCGCCTGGTGTTTAGGGACAGGATTCAGTGACCAGCATGTTAAATCCACTATTCTATGCATACTCAAGCACCGACCATTTGTCCACTAGCTACTCAGTGGAACAGCTTGTGTATGAATAGGGCAATGGATCGTAGCATGCCGGTAGTTGAAATCGCGACATTTTCCTGTCCCTAGTAATGTTCCTTTATCTAATTAAGAGACATTTGCCTTTTTATAATCATGATTTGGTTCAAGGATTTTATCGGTTGGTGATGGTAAAATATTACATTTTAAAATCACTGAATGACAATAGGAACAACTGAAAAAAAAAAAAAATGTTCAAGATCCCAAACATAAACAAAAAAAAAAAAATATCAGTTCAAACTGTGCGTTACCAATTAGCTTTCAAGATATCTTAACGTGTACTGTTTGCGTAGTGACCCGTATTATTTTTGAACATATTTTGTGGCTTGTATTTCTTTAACGCTACTGCTCAAAGTTCTGTAAATAGGTTACTGTACTAACGACACAATTCAGTTGGTTTGTTTTCCAGCTATCGTTTATTGTTGCGATAAAGTGTGCCTGTGTAAAATTTAGAGTATTTGTTATGATATTAATTGCAGCTAAAACAATCATTTAATTTCTAATAAATTAATCTTAAAAAGTTTTAACATTATTGTGTTCTCTGCGTAAATAGAAGAATCATTCCTCTTCCATAAGCTTCAACTGAAATAAATAAAATTTTGGAATCACTTTTCAAGGAAAATGTACTAAATAAAACTAAAAAAAATATCACGACCAATATTTAATGGAGGAATAAAAAGTAAAAAAACCACAGTTTATATTATTTATAATTTGTTAAAAACTACTCCTTTCTATTTAATATTCGAAATTTCACGTTTATGTAACATGTAATAGCGAGGCAAATATATTTTCGCCAAATAGGTCACTCTTATTTACTGTTGTTTACAAAGCGCACACTTAAATATGAAATTATCTGAAGATATACGTTTGTGTACAATACACAAAGTTATCACAAATTCGTCAGACTAAAATATTTGTTTCATATAAGTATATTGTAACAATAATTATATATAACTAAAAAACTTTACGATGCATTATGTCACTATATCTCTCTTATAAATAAATAAAATGAAGTTACCAAAAAGTTACAAATAAAATTCAAACATATTCCTTTTGGAATGAATCAACACACTTTATTTTTAAGGGCTTGTTCCCCGAGTTTTTTTTAGGCTGGTGCCAATAACTCAAATATTTTTTAACCAAAAGCTTTGAAAAAATTTGAGTCAATGTGCAGTCACACGATGCACAATACTGTGGATGTGTTTTTTTAAAATAATGTACCATTCGTCTGAAAAAAAATAATTTCCTTCATTTTTTCTTATTTTCACGACAAAAAACGTGGTACTTTAGGTAATAACATCTAAAAAAACCGTTCAGTATATTTCTACAAAAAAATTCAGCTACAAATTATAACATATAAGTGTCAAAACTGTGCAGCGAAATTTAGATATGAGTATTATTTAGCAATTAAAAAAAATATTTTCGAAATCACTGCAAAACTCAGGCCTTAAACTGGTTAGTGTTTTTGCTGCGGACCATACTAAAGTCTTCTCACGTAATAAACTGTGCATGTCGTTATTTATTTTAATAAATAATCATTTTGTGAGATTATATATGTACCTCGGAAGCATAAGACACTATGTAACAAAAATAATATTTTTCAGGAGAGCAGTTTGAAGAGTGTGATTCACTGGTGAATCCAGCTGTTTAGTGCTCAAAACAAAGTTTTCTAACACAATACAGATTTTGTGTTGTACGCCACTACAAAGTACTTAAAACTGTGGTCATGTTTGCGGTAAAAGGTGCATTTTGACAAAATGTGCACAAAGTGTCTTATGCCTCTGAGGTACAGATATGTTGTAAGCATAAAATATTTCAGTCCTGGCAGTACTTGCGCCGAGGTGTACCGAGGTGGCGTCCAATAATTAATACATAACGTTCTGGTAGTCCAGTGAAATAATACACCATACAATCACAAAGCAAATTAAACACTATTAAAGAGATACTTGCTTAGTTTGTGACCTATTATAAGTGGCTAGTAATTGTACGTCTACTGGTCTGCTTCGTGGATATAGGCAGCGTGTCTTTGTATATAGGCGACATTTATTTGACTGTGCCAATCATAACAAGTTTACTGCGCCACCACACGTCTGTGGTAAACGGTACAACCAGTGGCGCGGCGTGAAGTCTTCTAGGGCAAGCCGAGATTGGCAATGACTAAACACAATTCTTAGTTGCCTGTATAACCATTTGACTGGTAGAGACAGACGCACTCCACAACCAGAAGCGTGTAAGAGGCGAGGAACATGTTCTCCAGTAACATACCTACATGCTCGAAGTGCATAGTCGGATCTTCTACTGATTGCCTTGGAACACAACCATAGCCATCTTTAGTAGAAGGCCGCGGCCTTAAATCTGGCAACCCTGGCAGGAAGGGTTATTTTAACACATCTTTTAGCTCTCCAAAGGCAATGGCTGTACCTCGGTATTCCACTCTACGTACCGGCGAATCAGCGGAAGCCACTGCCTTTGACGAGACAAAGAAGTGTTAAAATGACCCTTCTTACCAGGGTTGCCAGATCTAAGGCTGCGGCCTTCTACTAAAGATGGCTATGCCACGACTCGCCACAGAGTAGAACCGCAAAACCACATTTTATAACTGACCATGAAGTAGAGCTGCATGTGTGCACATAAGGCATGGAAACAGAGGATGCTAAATATTTTCTCGTAAACAACTGGCCACTACAGTTACTCTTCACTGCGTAATGTGCTTGCCATATTATAATTCCAAGTGCAAATTTTTTACGTTTTTTTCCCATATGAATGTATGTGTTAAAGGAAAGAGAAAATACATACTCGAGGGCAAAATTGCTTAATGATGCATCACCTCAAATACGAACATCAGCGTATAAATAAACATTCTAAAGACAAAATAAAGGAGTGTTGCACAGTTTTAATTTCGATATGTGACTCCTAACGGAATAAAACTTCAACGAAAATAGTTTCATTGTTACTTAGTTGCACTCTAGAAATACGCCAGCACTCTTGTCAAGAACACTATCATTTTCGCAAATAAATGCCAGCGTTATATATACTGTTTCATGAACACGTTTTATATCAGTTGAGCAATGATATTACGGAAAAAAGATTTTTGCACCAGTATGTTACAAAGCTTTATACACACATCTACATGTCTGCTTCGTGGTCAGTGATTAGAAGTTTGAACTCTCATTTTTCTTGGCGTTATACTGATAATATCACAGACGTATGACATCACAATACATGTCAAAATTTTCCTCCGTCGATTTAAGGAATTTCCGGTAAAAATGTCTCAGGATACCTCCGTGAATTCACGGAAACTTATTTCCTAATCAAACACAAGTTTCCGTAAAACAATTTCAACACATGTAACACAGCCATACTTACATCTCTATAATGCTACAATTGCATTTCTACAGATTTGCAGATTTACTGGTGATGTTATTAAAATATTTCCGTAATATTTACAGCTCTCTAACCCATAAATTTACGATTTGTATCCGTGCAAGTGTCTGCAGACTTACGAACATGTTACGTATGATTCCGTAGTATATATTTATTATAAACATTTCTGTATTTTACTTTTTCGGTCACTGTTTCCGTTAATATTTATAAAGGTGTATAAGAGAATATTTCAAATGGTACCGAATGACAGTGGAATTTTCAGCGTGTTACTAAGGAGTACTACACAACAGTTGCAAAAAACTCTTACAAACATAAGGTGGCACTGTTAAAAAAATTTCGTTGTTTTACGGAGAAGTGCTGGTAAAAAATTATCCAGAAGTGTCCGGTAATTTACGGAAGGCAATTAGCTCCATTTATGGAAACTTACGTATTTATGAGACTTTATCATGATGCAGGTACAATGATGCGTACGGTTAAATTTTGTAGTTAATTCTCGCAGTTTTACATATGTTTAATTAATGAAACGTAATTACATATAACAGTATTACAAAATAATGGTTCCGTTAATAAAACAGATATTTCCGTAAAATTATTCTGAAATTCACGGAAATGTTGAACAGTGTAACCTTATTCATATTGGTGCAGTCAAATAAGAGACGTGTGTCTGAACAAAGACACGCTGCCAATAACCATGAAGCAAATCTGTTGATGTGCACTGTGATGCATTGAAACCAAATGGTGCAGAAATTTTTTTCCTGAAAAATTTCTTGCTTTATCTTACCAGTCTACATGATTTGGGAATTTTTGGCTTTTAACTAGCAAGGATTTGCATGGTTTGTAAACCAGCCAATTCTGATTGTTTAACTGTAAACCCTGTGGTCCTGGTAGCAAATCACAAGGTTTAACACTGCAGTATTGCAGATGTACTGATAGATCTAGCAGATAGACACTACCAGCTTTCTTTTTCCTTTTCTTTTTTCGTTAAGTGTTTTGTAAAGTAAAGTCTAAAGCACGGTCGTAGAAGAACAGGTCTGGACACTCGCCTATCTAACAATGTATTTTTCCTGACCCCCTTGTTGTTTGGTTGTAGTTCGTCAAGTTACCGAGAATGTCGTACTTTTGGCGCTGTTTTCCGGGTGGTCGGACTCAAACTCCGTCCACTTTTTTCCATTGTTAAATTTATAAAGTAAATGAAGATTGCTGGAGCCTTTTTTTAAATTTGTGAGCGAAGAAAGTATTTCATAAATTGATAAAAAATACGTTTTGATAAATTGTTTATCTTAGCGGAAAGGAAGTGGGCGGAGTTTAGCCCGACCGCCGTAACATCAGAGCCAATAAAACACAATATTCTCGGTAACTTGGTGAACTACAGCCAAACAACAAGGAGGTCAAGTTTCCAGGCGAGTGTCCAGACCTGTTCTTCTACGGCCGTGCTCTAAAGTGTACACATATTCCAAATTTCCTAACATTTAATTAAGGTCGTATTTGTGACGTCGTTTAATGAACGTCAAATAGCTTTAACATAAATATTACTACTGATCTTTCTTTTTTGGTTATTATTCCTGTATACCTTAACACTCTCAGCCACAGTAGATATTGCACAGAATTTTTATATATGATTCAAGCTTTGAGAACTCCACACATTTTCATTGGATAAATACAAGATAGACACAGTAAGTCGTTAGGCAACACTACAAAGACGGCAACATCGCTGAGTTTTCTTCAGTCTCTGGTTTTTGGCGAAAATAATGTTGCACCTACCTGTTTTATCGCCTTGCATGCACATCTGTAGCTCTGCTTAGTGGTCAGTAATTGGATGTTTGTACATCTCAGCATCTTCGGTTTAACCATAGCCGTCTTGAGTAGAAGGCCGCGGCCTCAGATCTGGCAATCCTGCACACAAGGGTCATTTTAACACTTCTTTTAGCTCTTCAAAGACAATGGATGTACCTGATTCGTTATTCGCCCTACACACCAGCGAATCAGGGGAAGTCGCAACCATTGGCTAGACAAAAGAAGTCTTAAAATAACCATTCCTGACAAGGTTGCCAGATCTAAGGCCGCGGCCTTGTACTAAAGATGGCTATGGTTTAACCCACAAATTACAAACGTGTGATGTCGCAGTTACACTATTCTGATTGGCCCAATAAAACAAGTGGTGCCTGAAACTCTGCCAATAACCATGAAGCAAAGCTGCAGATGTGCACTTGAGGCATTGAAACTAAATAATACAAATATCATTTCGTGAATTAAATCACACAAGACACATCCACTGGACCTTCAGTGTTCATTATTGGTTCGCTTTCGACCAATGGGTGCTGGATTGACTCTTTTAAAATAAAAAAAAATCCCGTACTTGTGTAAAGTTGACGCTTTCTAAGAGAACAGAAACATGTTTTTTGAAATGCAATTCAGCACAACGAAGATGCTTGAATTAATAACTAATTGGTATTCGAAACATACATTTTGCTCCAAGGTCACTGGAAATAAAAATAAATATGTTTCAAACAGGCAGGAAAGGATTCAGCTATACGTCACCCTAATTGTAAAACCTCGTAACTCCATTTTGTATGACTGCAGAAAGATAGAGAGAAAAATCAGTTAACATTTTCTGTGGTGAAATAAAACATTATTTTTCATAACAATATAATTAAATAACTCTGTATATTTACTTTGAACCAAATTTTAGACCTACCATATTGTTAAGATGATTTAAAGAGACAAAAAGGCAAAACACAACAAAAATTGAGTTATGAGGTTTTACAATTAGGGTGACGTGGCATTTAGTTAGGTTACCTTATATTTTGTGGTATATCTAACCTTCGTGCTGGATTTCACACCGGCCTTTACTCCCTAGTCTGGCTTTGTCTTCGGCCAATACAGAGTCTCGACTATGACTTCACTGACCTACAGACTAGCATCTAGAAACACCTGTTTAGTCAGACAGCGCCAGCACATTGGCTACTTCCTTATACAATGATTACGGCCCGGTAGTTTTCGCGAAAAGATTTTTGCTCCACTTTGTTTCAGTGTCTTACGTGCACACCTGCAGCTCAACTTCATGATTATTGGCAGAGTGTTTTTGTGCAGAGTTATTATTCATTTTACTGTGTCAATCAGTACACAGATAACTGCCACATATCACGTATGTGGTTTGCGGGTTTAACCTCTACACGCTGGGTGTTGAGGCATCCAATCACTGACCACAAACCAGAGATGCAGGTGCGCACGTAAGGCACTGTAACAAAGTGCTGCAGAAATCTTTTCGCGAAAACTACCGGGTCCTAACAATGATACCACGAGCCTGGACCTGCGTTTGTTTGATTCATTGTTATTGGCTTATATACTTCTAGGTGGTGCCAAATATACACTGCAAAATAAAATACTTCCTCAAATATTTAGGATGTTACTATCCGTGACGCAGTATGGGACAGTTACCATACTTCCGTCTTGTAAATATGTAAACGTTTACAAACGTTCCAATACAAGTCTGGTAACTTTAGTATGCATTTGACAGTTTCATAATTAGGTTTATGAGTGTTACCGTGCATATCAGGGAAACGTTTCTACCGTACCAACTGTCTTTGCGCTCCTATGCGCACGTCTGGTAAATTTACAAACTATTTTTATAGTGTATAGAGATGATGGTTAGAGGCACTGGAAAATCGTAAAAATGTTTAACATAGTCTGCAATAAACTAGAGTATATTAACTGTGACACATGTGAACAGTTTTGGGGCAAATCACACGCTGTGTGTCCAAGCTGTACAGTTCTAACTGGGCCTGTTGTAGAGACAAACAATGCTACAAATAATATATATCGATATAATAGATGTCGATTCAAAACATTCAGTGCTATATACAGCATGTTGGAGTCTAGCAAACAGCCAACTTTTCCCGCTACTTGCCAGTGTCTCAAATTATGGTATATCGCGAAATTATTTTGTGCCAACGTACCCTAGTAAACACTGCGATACTCGCAACATATATGACTGAATGACACAACGTACCTCTCTGCAGACCAATAGTAGGCATAACATATTACAATAGCGGGATTCTTATTGACTCAGTCAAATAAGGTAACAGTTTCCAGTACAAACGAAAGCCTGTAATCTTTTGTTAAGCTGAACGTACGTTGAAACAAAGCAATCAGTCTAGTTTTCCCGCGATAAACCATCATATTTAGTCATGCATGGGGACCCGGAAATTTCACGAATTAATATGAGGAGATGTAAAATGTCTAACTCCCGTATATGTGCGATATTGTCGCTATCGGAACACTTTTTACTATACTAGTCCTTACTGACTGTGAACCAATAGCAGACCTGCATGAAAACTGACACTGATTCATGCACTACCTTGTCAGATGTAGTACAACTGAACACTCACTTGAGCAACAACCAATGTACAGGCAACTGAAGACAGACTGTGGAGTCCAGACAGCTGGTCGTTTAACCTGCGGCATTTCCGTGTCCCCATGAACCAATAGCTAAGACTGGAAGAATTCGCGTGTTCGCTGATCCGTAGGTTAGCCTCCGAGAACATATGTTATCAAGCAGACGTCAGCTGATTTTTGGTTGTTTGTTGACACAGTGATACCACGTAATTATACCTGTGTTTAGTGACTTTTTTATTATTGATTCAGCACCTTCCAGGAGGTGTTCAAATAACTCAGGGACCAATTGTAGAGTGGAAATTCTAAATGATCTAAGTGCCAAAAGACTCCGAATTTCGTTAATTACATCAATATAACCACGTGCCAGTGCCTGTGTCTTGCTATAAGAACTAATTCCCTATAATTATCCTAATAGTTTTTATGTTCATTGAAAGATTGCATGTCCCATATGTACACATACTCTTGCATCGCTAATTTTCCCTTTATTCTCGAAAGCATATTTTTGGCACTTAGATCGTTTAGAATTTCCACTCTACAATTGTGAAAGTTGATACCTAGCGTGTGCCCAAATAAATACACGAAATTTTCAGGCTCCTACCAATAGTGAATGGAAGCAAAACTTGAGATATTTTAAAATCTAGCTTATATCAAAGAGGATACCCGAAATTGTACAGGTACCTAGTAATCACTGGCGGAATCCTGCCAGTGTAGCACACTCCACACAAATCTGATTAGTAGAGTCACGATTATTTCTCTTACCGATTGTAGGTTATGCACTCTAGCACTAGAGTGGTGAGGGCCCTGCCACCTACAAGCAATAGCTCTGAACTCAGACGATGGTAACTAGCTCATCAATGTATCACTAAATCCAGGCAACCATCTGGTCTCAATATAAGATAACATCCCCAGTCATTCAGCTTCCCACAACCACTGTACCCGCATATCCTCATTATCCTCTTCTACTTGACGCTTCTGAATCTCCCGCCTCGTATCAGTTCAACCATTGGCCGCTAGGTGCATCAGCATCGGTGCATCGGCAACCACACCGCAGTCAGCCATGTCTCTTCGCCCGAAGAAGCTGCTCTAAGCAGCGAAACGTCGCGATACGCGCTTCCGCGATTATGTGTCGTCCTATTTGTGTGTGTATCTGTCAAGTACTAAAACGTGAGTACTTGTGCTTCTGTCTTTTGTACATACTGATAGCCTAGAGGCCTCTTCCTACGACAATAACGTATACATCACTCCTCCTTCTGTGATTAGACGAGAGCGGTTTTTATACACATTTGACGACTGTAAGCCAGTTATAAATAAGGAAACAAGCCATAAGGATATCACGTGCTACACGTTTGTACTGTTAGAAGCCAATGAATATTCGGCTTCAGCCAGTACACGTATAGAACTGAGAAGTCTAGGCTGTTGCCAGATGAATATGCAAAATACTCGTGTCTCAATTGTCAACCCTAATGTTAAAACGTATTACTTGGGAAGATTTTGGAAAATCTATTGCGACGAAGATCAGGACTACTGGATGTATATGGCATTGGACCAGTGGCTTTCCCGTATGTTACATTATTGTTAGGGACCCCTGATTTTCACGAAGAGAATTTTGCACCAACTAGCTTCAGTGCCTTATTTGCACACCTGCAGCTTTGCTTCAAGGTTATTGGCAGCGTGTTGTTGTGCATAGACGTCTTTCTTTTGACAGCACCAATCAGAACAAGGTTATTGCGACACCACACATCTGTGATTCGCAGGTAGAACCCTACGACGTGTGAAAGTTAAAGCAGAGCTGCAGATGTGTACGTAAGGCACTGAAACAAGTTGTTATAGGTGATTCGGAATAAAGTGAGCACTAAAAAAAGCCCTGATTAATTTCTATTTTCTGCCAGTTTATATCTTTCCGCTACATGTAAACATCAACATTGCCACGTGCTTTTATTTACATAGTCTTGTACAATGTTTACATTTACGTTACAGTGCTCCGATAAATTTTAGCTACAATATGTACTCATTAAATGCACGG
>PNEQ01042633.1:0-23343 GCA_003012365.1 Medauroidea extradentata | reverse complement strand
AAGACGTACGAAAATGAGACAAGCAAAACACGAGAAAGAAATGAAGATGAAGAGCAAGAAGAAAGAAAACAAAAGCAACCAAAAAATGACCAAGCTTGCTCCCCAAAGGAAAAGAAAAAGGAAAGAGAGCTCGTCGACTTCGTGTAGTGAAGTTACTTGCCCGGATAGTATCAGTGACAATGAACTAGATGATATGAATGGTAGTGATGATTTTTGTGCGGTATGTAATGGATACTTTTATGCTACAAAAGGTCGTAAGTGCGATTGGATCCAGTGTGTTGCATGTAGCAAATGGCTCCATGAAGATTGCATTTCTGATAATTTACATTGTGATAAGTGTTAGTTTTATGTGTGCCATTCAGTTCTTTAATGGGGACTAATAACCCATGCAAATTGTGTTTTTTTTTTTAGTTTCGTAAGTTATATTTGCTCTACAAACCAATACAGGTCATATTTCTAATGCACTAATCATATTTGTGATCTTACTGGTTTATTTACAGATGGTGGTATTTTCCCCCATATCAAGTGGCAACTTACCCGCACTACTGGGGGAACATGCCGCTCATGTAGGGTTTAACATTTCATTAATTTTTAGTTTATTTTTTAGTGTTAGAAGGCTTATCGATCCTTTCTGACATTCACAAATCTCCAATGAAAATAATATCTTATTATTATATTTTTGTACATTCGTATTCCAAAGTTGTGGGCGTAACCAACCTTAAGCGTGGCATCTTCACCCGAGTTACCTTATACCATTGCGCCACCTCGCTCGGTTTCTTTGATACAATACTTAAGAATAAATGCAAAATATTAATGTCAGGTACATTCTTAAATACCTTTTTTTTGTAAACATGTTAATTACGTGTTCATATCGTCTTTTTGGGTTGAGGCCACGTTTTATTTTCGGCTTCCCCCGACATTTCGGCTGTTCGTTCTTGTCGCTTCTAGCACTTGGGTTGCAATGAAGTCGGAAACGACAAAATCTGCTGAGACATCGGAGGTAACCGGCAATTAGACGTGGACTCAACCCAGAAAACGAGATGAACATGATTCTGATCATGAAAGACTTTGATCAAGATACTTTACCACAAGCTGAACAGCCCTAATCATATTGTTTTCTTAGCTGCGTGGAAAATATTTTAGTGTGTTTTGTTAAGGCGGTTACAAATTTGACAACTTTAACGTTTGACTTTACGATGGCTTTCAGTACATTCAATGCATGGCTTGTTATGGACTTGTGCGCAACGACTTCGCCAAAGATTAAGTCGATAAATTAAAAACCTATAATCAAATTCAAGATGGCAATTTTCGGAGAACTAACTGACTTTATAAGTTGTATTGAAAAATATTTATTTATAAGTAGCGTTTTGTTTTGCACTATTGAGATTTCATGAAAAATTTAACAGGTGTGTCTAAACTGTACTCGAGAAACTTTGTAAATATCGTTACAGAAGTATTCGCAAACTAACTGTAAGTTTCTTCTATAAAGTTAAAGTTTGTTCTGCAGAAAGATACAAAATATGAAAAATATTTTAATAATTGTGCTGACTTTCGTAATATTTACCTCATTTGCTGTTATTGCAACTATACAGAATGTTCACAAAAAGACACCGACAAACTCCGGCAGGTGAATCCTTGTGAAAAATAAAGCAGAAAATATATATAAGACAATTTGTGCGTAACCGTAATATTGAGGGAGTAATTCGCCTTTGAAATTCAAATTTTAAAACTTTGATTTCCCCACAAACCGAACACTGATCGACGTAAACTGACAAAACTCAGGATATTACTTCGTGACAATACGGCCGACAAACCAACAGTAAACGCCAGTTGATTCATTTAACCCTTACGAAAATAAAAGGAGTGGCCATCCTTAAACTTCTGACAACTTTTTTTAACGTAAGGATAATGCAACATTTAAAAGTGAATTACTGGGTAATGTGAACGTAGTAAAAAAATTTTTGTAGCGACTGTCTAGGACGCATAGTTTTAGTGCAAAACGCGACGGTGAAATTTGGTGCGGTGACACAGAGCCTAGTGTGTAGGCAACACTGCGTACACGAGTGTCCGGTTTATTCCGCAGTGTCGCACCGACGATGGTGGACATTCACTGTAAATATCGCGTACCGTAGTTTAAATAGCTCACATAACCGTAACCAACACTGTGTGTCTAGCTGAATTTATTTGTTTATAAATAAAAGTAAATTATAAGTGTGCAAGTGAAACAATATGAGTATTTTATTATGTTCGTTAAACTGCTCAATAAAGCTCCAACGTTACACAAAGCATTTGCATGTCCGTGTCAGCACAAACGGTTATCTACAATTATTGAGATTTGTTGGGGTAGTCTCTTCTCGGATATGTATTATGATTTAGGTTAAAACGTGTTGATTGTTAACAAGTGCCGTTAACTCTTGCAGTATTAAACACACACACCATTAAAATAAACTAGATTAAGGTAGATTTTTAGCCATATGTCACTTAGTAGCTAACGAGTGCTCATATTAGATAACAAAAATGTTTACTGCAATAAACTGTTAACGGTGTGTAAAATAACACAGTGCGACACTGCTCGTGTGACACTGATGTGGCATTGTTTGAGTGGTAATTGATATTTAGGACATCTGCATTAAAGACCAGACAGACACATCGCTAGGGTTTAGGGATAAGGAAGGTAATGAAAAGGTGTCGATATGAAATCGCGTAACTGATATGATATTGTAATGTTAGGAGTACTTTTAAACCTGACATTTGACTACAAGTTTACAGCAGGGCTGTTCCGGTACCGATAAATCCAAACCGCCCGCTCCTTTGAAGTGGAAGAGCTTAAAATTCCAAATGTTTTTCTTCTCTGTATGCATGTTGCACAGTTTTTAACACAATTTTCTGGCAGAGAAGAACATGCCTAGCAATGCCATAGTCGCGAGTACTTTACAAATTTAAATGTCGTCAATTTTAAACCAAAATTGCATAACGTATGTCAACAAGTAAACCATATCCTTCATCCTTCATCACACGCCCGCATATGTTTCAGTCACTGACTAGTTTGTGGTTCGTTGAATTTTATTTACCTTAAACGTAAATGATACTAAAACAATAAAAATGAAGACAATTTTCTTTGGCGCAGAGTTTTGAAAATTAAGTTTATAATTTCCTACGTCCTAAATAATGTAATTTTTTTTATCTCAAGGCAGTATCAGTATTGAACCCGGTAATAACGGACAGTGCCTAAAAACAATATCGGCTATCGGATCTCTTACACTTTTCAGTAGTGCCAGAATTACATAAACTGTTCAAATGTCTTAACTTCGTGCATTGTACCAATGAGATATGAAATATTTATTTCATTTGCATATTTATCATCAGGAACATAGTGTTGGTTACGGTTATGTGAGCTATTCAAACTACTGTACGTGATATTTACAGTGAATGTCCACCATCGTCTGTGCGGCACTGCGGAATAAACCAGACACTCGTGTACGCAGTGTTGCCTACACGCTAGGCTCTGTGTCACCTCGCCAAAACTTCACGTGCGTTTTGCACGAAAAATATGAGTCCTAGACAGTCACTACGAGAGGACCTTTTTTTTTAAGGTTACATACAATAATTCACTTTCAAATGTTGGATTATCCTTACGTTAAAAAAGTTGTCAGAAGTTTAATGATGGCCACCCCTTTTATTTTCGTAAGGGTTGAATGTTTCAACTGGCGTTTACTGTTGGTTTGTCGGCCTTATTGTCTTTAAGTAATATCTTGAGTTTTGGCAGTTTACGTCGATCAGTGTTCGGTTTGTGGGGAAATCAAAGTTTTAAAATTTGAATTTCAAAGGCGAATTACTCCCTTAATATTACGGTTACGTACATAATGTCTTAAATATTTTATGGTTTATTTTTCACAAGGAATCACCTGTCGAAGTTTGTCGGTGTTTTTTGTGAACATCTTGTATAATTATTTTCATTATATTATATCCGTTTCTTAAAAAAAGATTTTTAGTTGTTTTACAACTGTCGTTACTTTAACTTTGAGTATATGTTTCGTATTGACAAATTACAAAATTAACGGAAAAGTGAAGTCAAATAAGGTATTCCATGGACGGCTTAGGCCTGTAAAATTTGCGCACTGAATCGGGGGGGGGGGGACGAAAAGGTGATTTTGCACACAAATAAGAACCATTTGTTTGGATTACGCGATACGTTAAAAAATACAGCTAAACTGTAACCATAAGATATAGAACTCCTGCGAGCCAAGTCAGTGTTCCGCTCACTACGGCTGTTTTTGTATTAGAGGTGCATGATAATTTAACCCGTATTGCTTACTTTTTTACCTTCTGCGGATAAAAGAGCGTCAATAGAGTAATTCTCTGACAAAAAATTGTAATCTTTCCCTTCCCTCCCGCTCCTCTTTCTCTCTTGCTATTGCTCTTGTTACTCAAACTTATATAACAAGGCGGGAAAATCCGTTACAACTAAACATCCGGAACATAAAAAAAAATCACTAATGCACAAGCAAAAAAATCACTTTTATCGTTACCGAATCACACATTTAATAACAAGGAGCAGTAGTAGGCTGTCTGCATGGGAATATCGTAAATTATTTTTCCCCGGGCGTGTTATTCGAATGAATATATATGATAATATGGGTTGAAGAGGTGCTATTCATTATTAAACACATCTAATACACTCTGATTAAAAAATATACTGTATTTTTGCGTACGGCAATTGCAGAAGTTTTTTAATTACTTATTTCATTGATAATATTGAGAAAGAAACAACGATGCAGGAAAATCGATTAAATTACTATTAACAAGAGAGGATAATTTTCTTGTATATTTCTAATGATAAACACTCACAATTATAATAATAGTAATTTCCAGCGGGTTAAGTTTGTTTGTTTTTTATACTCAAACGAAACAAATCAATAGAAACGCTATCTAAAAATGAATATAACGAATTTTCTTCCGTCGTAGTGCAAGTTTCCAAATACTGAGAATGTTACCTTTCTTGATTAGTACACAGTGAGAAGTTATCTATTCATGACGTGATAAATTATTGACATACTAGCCACTGCCCTAAAGCAAATGTCCTGCAATTAGTGTTGGAATACGTAAGGTACAAAGGTACAGAAAAATGAAGTCGACCTATGATATTGGAATCCTCCATTGTGAGCATGACCGTAGTTAACAGTGAAAACTAACTCCCAACTGGACTATTTTATGACAGATAGCATACTTTACATTGAACTGTAACAATCCTTTATTTGAGAAATCCATTAACACACATTGCCAAGACAGACAAATAATACTTTGGCCTATCTTTATCAAGCAAAAATACACTTCACTTTAAAAATAGAACGCACGTGCCTACATAAACGTAAATCGATAAGAATATAAATACTTCAATACCTAGCCAATTAGACGTAACATCAAGGAACTACTCAAGTAATTTTCTTTTAAAAATCAATTTTTCTTTAAGCGTGCTAGGTTAGTTATGCATGATAAAACCTCAATTTCGTCTCACAGTAACATAAACAACGGAGAAAAAAATGTAAACCCGAAATTATACAAGCCTATTCACATGCAAGTCTAAAGAAGGTCTACAACTTATCTCGATTATAGGTAATTTGCACTTTAAACCGTTTTGATACATATAATAACTCTGCAAAGAACTGTTGTTGTAATTAATAAATAATAAATACAGGCAGAAATACAAAACAGTAGGCATGAATTTGAAGTGACAGACTTTCCGATGCGATTATTTAACATCACTGGACGTCATGAAAGTTGGTATTGTAGCGTGTACTGTAATATGATATTATTATTTTTGATTGTATTAATATTATTTGTTTACCTCAATTTAAGTCACATTTTAAACATTTTAAATGTTTTTGCTTGTTTAAAACGTACTGTTTTGAGCCTATAAGAGTTTAGTTATGTGTAACTAATGCTTAAAGAATATTTGTATTTTTTGTCCGAAATTTTATTTATTATTTTGCCAGGCCAGTTGTTCTATAGGCAGCACAAAGGTTTTGTGCAGAGCAAAAGGGTTGCTATTTGTTGTTTTGCCGTCGTCATGGTGACGAGCGGCGTGTAAACAATTTAAAATTGCAAAAGCGCACGCAATTCGTGCAATTGAAATTCCGAATTTGAAGTAACAATGAACTTTTGGTAGCGTCGCATGAAGACGACGATTTGAGAGGGCTTCTTCCATGGATCGTTAGGGCAGTTGCGGGCGTGAAAGTTCACGTCTCGCCTAGGCTTTTAATTATTGAATGTATGGCGAGTTTCGTTGTTTTGTCTGGAGTCGCCGAGTGGCGAAGACGGGTTATCAAGTGGTGAAACAACAGAAAAGGCTCCAGGCTCGGGCATCCGCGGAATTTATCATGCTAATTAGCCGCCTCCCGCGAGTCCCGTGTGGTGCTGGACTGTAAGTGCACAGGCTCGTTAGCCTCAGGGAAAAGATGCAGTTTATTTCCTAAGTGCATGTGGAGAGCACGTGGCCGCTGCGAACAACGAAGCAAGCAGAGGACTGCGAGAACGAAGCCGCCGAGACAGCTAAGTTGCTCGTCAGATATTTCGCCATCAAATTTTAAGTTTTACGACGCCATCTTGTGAACATAACATTAGAAATTGAGATATTTTATTTGTACAACTCAGGGCTAAATTTTGAAATTGTAACTCTACTGATTTTGCCCACGGTAAACCTGAGAATTTGTAGAAAAGAGTTAGTGCTCAGATAAATTGAAATATTTTATTTGGACTCAAAAAGTTAATCTAAGACTGAAATTTAAGCATTGATTGTGTTATAATTTCCTACAGAAACTTGGCACGATGAACGAACCTAATTCTACAAAGTAAACAATTGGCTGGCTTTGATGATCACTTGCAGTAAAGTTTATTTGACTGAATTTAATATTTTTATTGTGGCAAGACAGAGTATTTCAGTAATTTATTATTTATTATCTGCTATCAGTTTTTCACTAACCTATGCCAGCAATAAATTTTAATTTGAAATTAAGCACCTTGGTTGATCTTCTATTGTTTTTCTATAGTATTTGTTTCCAAATGTTTTGTTTGTATTACTTTCAGCCAGAGCAGTTGTGTTGTTAAATGATAAGTTTTATATGTTCATCTGGAGCTGAAGTATTGAAGTGGGTGAGTCTGAAATTAAGTGAGTCCAGGTCAGCATTGCTCCTGTGCTTAGTCTTTCATGACAAGTGCAGTTCTTCTACTGGCGCCCATTACTAAATTTTATTCTATGTTATTTCTAATCCGACTGTGTAGCCTTACCAGTGAGCTAGCAGATAGTATCGCTACACAAGTTGAAGGTGTAAGGCTAGGCTAGGCAGCCATTACATCATTGCACAGTACTTCTCAAATAAATGTTGTTTGTCCTACTGCACTAAATTAAACAAATATAAGTATTTAACATAGTTAGGTATAAATCGTGTAATAAACATACAATGCATTCAGCCTTATGGCAAACATGCGATTGTTTGTGCAAATAAGCTGATTCCCCTAGCATGCAATCTGTTCTGACGTCACTGGCCAAGTCGTCCATTGTGAAGAGACCGTTAAGAGTTACCGGACCTTAGTATTTTTATGTTTGAGGCACGGAAACGAGGAAGGCGATAAGTCGCATATAACACGTTAGTCAAACACCTCATCGCCTCTAGGCATGGAGTACTGAACTAACGTGCAGTGTTTTCGTAATATGTGTTATTGAACGGGACATCAAGCGATGACCCTGTTATTTTATTTGTAGGGCGTATGTGGTTATATTCAATGCAAGTTTCTATGATTTTGTTTGACAATACAGTTGATATTTTCCCAGCTACAGCAACGTGAAATAGTTATTTTTAGCACTTTTGAGGAGCTTGGGAATCATGATTTTAACTAGAGGACAGCATTTTTAAAATCATAGGGACACAGTTTGAAGTGTGTTCTTCTTGTCGTAAATAAGCGCACTGGAAACATTTTTAACAGTTATACAAGAAAAAATACTTTTTTTTTTCGTACCACGCTACAGCTCGGTTCACGTACCAGGCTCACTAATTAATAAAGTGTGAGTTTGTTGGCAAGACTGCATGTTACATCCTAGATGCCAACAAAAACACTGCGCTCCATGACTCGCCAGCGATGGTATCGGCTTGAGCCAGCTACCAGTTCCGGCAAACAATGCGTAGACATTTCTTTTATCCTTTTTTTCTCAGTACACCTCTTCCTCTGCCACTTGTCTTTCCACACTCTTCCCGGTTGGCGGCAGAAACGCCCACTGTTTCAACAATCGCACCAATCTCCGCTCATGGTTGCCAAATTAGGAAACATGTTCATTAGTGTGATCCGGACGGGCTGCGATGTCGTCATCATGGGTTACGTTCCGCATTTTTCAAAATGAGCTCCAGTTAATCGGGTCATGCCAGGATTTTTTGTTGGACACACGCACGTAACGGTTTTATGTGCAAGTTGGCTACACCATATTCATGAGTTGATGGAATTACACCTGCAGTTTGAGTGAGTGATTTTGGTCAGTGCTTAACATCTAGGAAGCACTGGTGATGGGCGACGTGAGGGGTGTATGGAGCAGCACCGGAATAATAGGGCGGGTGAAACGGGTGATATCCAAGAAAACCCGCCGACCAACGGAAAATGGTCTGACGATTCGGCCCCCGCGGCCCCTTTAGGTTTGAATTAAATTATCTCTTTTTGCAGTTGCAATCTCGATCAGGCAGTGTATGCAAAATTGCTAATGCAAATTGAGACTTTTTTAGAGAGCGAGGGAAGTAATAATTTACGTAGTGTTAATTCAATTCTTTAATCTCTTTGAGACATTCAAGACTGTAATTTTTTTTTATTTATTTGGTTCTTTACGTACACTTGAACAGTTCAATGCCTTGGTAAAAGTACACAGGAGAAAGTTGATAGGAGTGGTTAGGTGCAATCCTGGTACACGAAAGCGAAAGTAATGATACGCAAAAAAAGGCAACATTATAAACAACATACTAGATAGTATGGATGAAATTGAGTAATCCAAACACACGACACAAGTGTGAACAATAATGTAGTTTAAAAATACACTACAAAATGAGAAACCGCACTTATACAGTAACGGCAAAGTTATTTTCTGTCACTCATACACAGAGTTATATTAGCTTTAAAATTTTATGATACTAAGATGACAATAAATAAGCCAGCAACGGCAATATTCGGTTTGTTTATATTAGACTCGCACAAGAAATATAATGCAAAATAGGTCAGTCGCAATGTGACGCTTGCTAAAGAATAATATATTATATCACTAATTAGTGTACTACGCGACCATTCACACTGTGCAGTTGCTGTGAACAAGAAAGTGTTCACCTTCTTGTACAAGAAAGCTGTGTATATACTGTACCCCTGTTTTTTTTTTTTTTTGCGGCAAGAATTTTGTCGCACTTTCTTTCAGTGCCTAACGTGCACATATGCAGTTTTTCTTCGTGGTTAGTGATTGATATTTTAACTCTCACGAGCCTTGGGATTCTACCGACAAATCACAGACTAGTGGTGCTGTAAGAACGTTATTGTAATTGGCTCAGTCAAATGAGATACGGCTATTCACATAGACACGCAGCCAATAAACATGAAACAGAACTGCAGATGTGCACGTAAGACACTGAAACAAACTAGGGCAAAATTTTTTTCGCAAAAAAAAAAAAAAAAAAAAAAAGTCCTTACACATAAGTAGAGATGATGTTTAGAGATGGTGAAATTTCGTGAATTCAATGACCTGCATGTTAGAATCAAATATCCTATACATACTCAAGCCCTGTCTGTTCGTTCATTGTCTGCCGTTCCACTGAGTAGCAGCTGGTGGACAAAAGGTCGGGACTTGAGTATGCATGGGATATTTGATTTTAACATGCAGGTCATTGAATTCGCACACAGCATAGCTACTACAGACCAATAAAAGACATCAAACATTAAAATAGCGGAATTCTTATTGGCTCAGTCAAATGGGGTAGCAACTCTACATACAGCTAAAAGCCAGTAATATTTTGGCAATCTGAACTTACGTTGAAACCTAGCAAATAGTCAAGTTTTTCCGTGATAAACCTCTACACATATGGCATTGAATCAAGTTATTGATTGGATGTTTTAATCTCTCAACGTCTCGGTGTTCTGAGTCACTAATCGCAGAGCTGTGGTGTCGCAGTAACCTTGTTCTGATTGGTCAGTCAAATATATGACGCCTATGTACAAAGAAACACTGCCAACAACCACGAAGCAAAGCTGCAGATATGTACATAAGGCAGTGAAACAAAGTGGTGCAAAAATCAGGGGTTCCTTGTCTTTGGTTACTGTAGATGTAAATAACACAGAAATCTAGCATAAAAGTGCTAATTTTATTTAACTCATAACATGAAAAACAATTCACACAGCATTTACTGTCTTATACAAGATAACTATGGATAAGAACATCCAGGGTGAAAGTAGAGACGGCGGTTTTACTCGAGAGACATGTCACCCAGCCGTCTCGAAGAATACGTGAGATGAGATAAGGATGAAGAATCGATGGAATACAAGAGTGGGAGAAAAGGGTGATTACCGAGAAAACTCGCCGGCCTATGCCAAACGTCCTCCACGTGTCCCATGTGCAAAAGACGGGAGACCCCACCAAGAATCAAACCCGAATCACGTCGCGGCGGAAGGCAAGTGGTGTGACCAACACAGCTCGGTGGTGAATCAGGACCTAAGGTGAAAATAAATCTGCTGGGTTATAGTTACGTTTCCTTGGTCACGTTCGATATTTAGGCTCACGTCTAAAAGCTTAGAAGTAATTCAGTGAGTGAGAGATTTTGGTCAGCGTTTAACATCGAGGTCTTCAGCGCTGGTAAGGAGTGACATGAGGTCAGTATGTAGCGGCACCGGATTGAAAAGGAGGGGTAAACGGAGATCCTCGAGAAACCCCATCGACCAACGGCATCGTCCAGCACGATTTCTACATCCGAGTATACGGGGACCGACCCCGTCGGGAATCGAATCCGTATCGCCTTGGAGTGAGGCGAATTGTCTGACCATTCGCCCACTGCGGCCCCCTCCATCCTAGAAGTAATTCAGAGTCACGTGGATAAATTGACGCTTGAAAACTCTATTCGGGTTACTGTTTAAGCACCTCAAGCTAAAACTTAGCCCTATTCATGCTAACCTCTTGTCGCTTGAGTGTCCCAAAACTTGTGCGAACATTTATTAAAATATCCTGTGCTGTTAGGAGTGCGTGAATTTCATTTTGAACCCTCTTTTCCATGGTATGTATATACCTAGAGGCCAAGAAAAAATATTTAGGAAAAATAACCCAAATATAGTTAAATGGGTTCTCCTGGTCGCACAAGCAACTTTATTAGATCCCCTGAAGAGTGAAAACAGGGGCAACATTTTTATACATGAGTTTATGTCCAAAGATTAAGTGCGGATTTAAATAGGAATACTTGGTATCAAGTTATACTGTAATAATATAATAGGTACAATTTTGCTCTCGATAATGTAAGAATTTGATGTAATTCTTTCGTTCCAGAACCTCACTTTTCCTCATCACATATACATTTACAAATACGTATGTTTCGTGGTTGGTTTTTAAATTTCCTGAGCGTCATACAAACAGATTCCCTTATATGTTATTTTGGTTAGGTCTACGCCAATGTTTACAAATAGTTTTTCAGTGTTTGGAGTGCATAGTTTACTAATGCCAATACCAGTTTCAATGCTCTCAAACATGCTTAGCCCTAATTTAATCCAGTGAATAGTTTATTAAATAGACTCTTATTGACGTGGGTGAATTTAGGTTGGATCACTCTTTTATCGAACCGGGTTAGAGACTTAAACTAAACGAGTTAACTGGGTGACATTTCATAGTGATGTGTCAAAAACAGAAGTGTTATAATAGTATGCTTACGAGTATTGTAGGTAATTTGCTGTGTAGTACTGAATGACATTTTGCAGGCAGCAATACAGCGTCACGCATCGCTAACGTGATCCTACTCTGACTTTCCTAATAGTTGCATAAACGTTGAACCTTAAGTTTCAAAATGCACCGCGACGTATACGGGATGTTCGGAAATGAATGGTTATAAATCACATAGGTGATAGACAACATGAAAAGAAACATTATTTGTTGGAGAAAATTTGTCCGGAAGTAGCACCCTGCAATGGTGCAGGGATAAACACAAGTACGCATATTTGAATAGCGTGCGCTCCGAGGCGCCAGTGGCAGAGAGGATGAACGATAAATGCCAAATTAAAAACCAAGTAACAGGACAAATGCGGGTGGCAGGTTTCTCGGTGCATGCGCAGAGTAAGTGTGTCAAACAAGGCACGTCTTTGCAACAGATGTTCGAAATCCCACCCTCCTACCACACCGCAGGCGCTACAGTATGTTGTCTCGCACTCTTTGAAACACTTGTGGTACCTCACGCAGATGTTCTCAAGCCGCCGTAATACGCTGTTGTAAGTCCAACGATGTCTCAACCGGCATCACGTAGACTTGGCTCTTAATGTGACCCCCACCGAAAACAACAGAGAGGGTTTAGGTCCAACGAACGAGGGGGCCAGGCGGCCGGACCACCACGTTCAACCCACCGTCCATGAAAGGTATTGTTCAGATGTTGTCGCACAGCACGTGTGTAGTGGGCTGGTGCACCGTCATGCAAAAACCAGATGTTGAACCTGACGGCTAGTGGCACATATCATCTACCAAATCCGGGAGGTTGTATTGTAGAGAACTGAGGTACGCATTACCGTTGAGTCACTGGGACAGGACATGTGGCCCAATAAAACTGTTGTGAACAATTCCTGCCCACATGTTTACGTGATACCGCTTCTGGTGTGCTGTGATGTGCATTGCGTACGAATTCTCGTCACTCTACACGTGGCAGTTTCTGCTGTTAAAATACCGTCACGTGTAAACGTTGCCTTGTCGCACGACAAACCTGTTTCGCTGAAGTGAGGATTTTCGTTTTGTCGTGCGATAAACCACTGACAAAACGCAACTCGTTTTGGAAGATTGCTGGCTCCAACACCTGCACTCTTTGACGATGGTAAGTGATGCAACAGTTGTTCGCGGAAAACCTGCCACACGATGTTGTGACTAACGCACATGTTGTGCGCAATGGTCAGAGTGCTTGTTGATGGGTGTTCGGCCACATACTCCAGAACATGTTCCTCGAAACATGGCGTTCTCACAGTTCGCCTGGCACCGACGTCAACCATTCCTGGAATCAGACTCCCAGTTTCACGCAGCCTCTGGTCAATACGTATGAACGTCTTTCTGACGGGTACACGTCTAGGATAGCGCTCTTTTGTTAAATGCGGACTGCATCTGCTGCATTTCCTCTTTGGCATGCTGTTAATGTTCGCAGAATCCGTTATCGCAAAACCGTGCGCATTCAACTGCCGACCGTCAACTTTGCACTAACAATACAAAATGAAACACATCAACAAACTACAAGCAAACGTCAACTGTGCTGTACAGCGGACTGTATGTCGTTTCTGTCTTTAGGCACATGTGTGTGGCCATCCCTCCTCCCTTCATCAACACCTGATACTTGATTACAGTGCAATGACGCACCCTCTCAGCCACAGGAATGATGCATCGGTGTGCGTGCTGTTCAAATTTGCGTACTTGTGTTTGTAGGTGCACCTTTGCAGGGTGCTGTTACCGGACAAATGTTCTCCAACAAATGATGTTTCTTTTCACATTGTCTACCACCTATGTGATTTACGACCCTTTATTGCCGAACATCCATATAAACAATCTTTACTTGCTGGATACATAACTAAGCTTCTGCGTTTATTATTTAATTTTTGTAAACAAGTGAATGGGACGGTTTGCTGTCGATGCATTTCGTCAGACCTTGTGTATTTATCTCGATGCTGTACTACTCTTAGTATCTTAATGATCTACAACGTGTTTCTAAAACAACGAGTCACACCCTGGCGGATAATTCGTGTAGGTTAAAGTTGACTGTTGGCGCAGGTAGAATATAGCCCAATAGAAAAAATACGGGCAGCGCAGGGCGTTAAATATAGCCGCACAGAGGTACTTTAGTTTAGACAGTAAAATGAATGTGATATTTTAAGAGTGAAAATTTATCAAGAAATTTAGAATGCGGTTTACAACCCGTTTAAAAAGACATAGGATCGGTACCCATTTTAAGTTTGTGTATTGAAACGTTTTCGGTTAAGTTGATAAATTGGGCTGTTAGTTGTATATTTATTTATATTTTTGTACCGGAAGAAGTAACCTTCCGAAATTCGTCCTGATGTTTTAGAAACACGCTGCATAAGCATTATGAAAAGGGCTAGAGACAAACTCTCGAATTAATGCCACGTATAAATATTCAATTCATGACTAGCCTGCTGACTTCCAATCCAGAACTCCACAAGTGGGTTTTACCGCTCGTCGTAATCGTCATAGTCAATTGACCAACCACTAAACCACTCGTAAGTGTTCGGTGTTTGCCAAGATGTATGGCAGTGCTGGTAGTGAGAGTTGTCACACAGAGTTCTGGGTAGGTTGAAGAGCGCAAACGAGTGCAGCAGAGAGGAAACAGTATCGTGAAATGTCGAGTACTGAACAGTATTCAAATAAGAAAGGCTGTAGTGGAAATATGTAAAATCATGCACACAGAAACTCATTCGGAGTATGCGAAAAACCTGAATTTACAAAATATTCAATTAAAAAATATTTTCAGTTTTAGAGCCATGACGTTTATTAAAATTTTCTCTTTGATAAAGCATAGTATATATTCTTGGTAAATTGCTTGACATAAATAATAATAGAATCTTTCATTAATTTTTCATGCAGCATAATAATAATAATTGCAAGAAAATTTTAGGTTATCTTCCAAGAATTCTCTTGCAATGATTCTGCATGACAAATGAATGAAATATTCCATTATTACTTATGTAAAGCAGTTTACCAAAAATATCTAATGCTTTATCGAAGATAATTTTTTGATAATACAGTTTTAATAAATGTTATTGTTCAAAAACTCAGCATACAATGAAATTGTGTAACACTGCCCCTTAAGGTCTTTGAAAGTATCAGGAAATCTGTAAATTATGAAAATTTCTTTCAATAACATAATCGGCAGAGAAACATTTGTTACTTGTTTAATATTCCTGAAGTGGATATACATATATATTTATTTATTATCTTTCACACACATATTGTTGATGCTGGGCTTGTAGTCCAGAGGCTGGTTTGAACCTCATGGAGAATATCAGAGGCGCTACTAGGTGAGGATGAAACTACGAAGGTTCCGCAGTATGGAGATGAGGGACAACACAACACCCAGTCCTGAACCCAGAGAGGCAACTATAAATATTGACCTCCCTGGCCGGGAATCGAACCCAGGACCCTTGATCTACCAATCAGTAGCTCTAACAACGGGGCCAAGATGTCGAACTATCTGTATGTATTCATGCATGTATGTATGCATGTATGTATACGTGTGTGTAATTGTATGTGTGTAAAATAACAATTCCTAACCTAAAATCATTTCCTTTAAAACTGTATATCCTTGAGTGTATTTTGAAGGATGAAGAAACATGCCGGATATTTTATTAAAAACAAAACACACGTAATACTTACAGAGATATTACGCTATTGTTCTAACAAAACAACTCGGTACACGTCACCTTGAGTTAAACAGATAATTGGAACACTACCTTGTAGGTAGTTTACTACTCCACAATCTCCGACCTTTAGAGTGTGACGGTCACTGCGAAGAACTGCTGAGAGGGAATGGTACAGCTACCTCGTTGAACGGTGGCTGCGTCACCCAAGACGACTTTCGAAAACATCGCGTTGGACGGTTGGCAAAGCCGTGGCAGAGCTAAACTTTTTCAGCTTGCCGAATGGAGGGAACGTGTGGAATAACAACAATTTTGGGAAATTTGAAGTTAAACATTTAGTTTCATTTTATGTTATCGTATATACATTCGAACGATACAGTATTATTGAATCTAACACTATCCTTCCCTCTAGACAACTCGTATACATGAAATACATACGCAAACATAAATTTAAAACGCAAATGAAAAATACAGCACCGGTAAAAAGTTTAAGACCACCATGTAAAATCATCAAACGGCTCATAGGGCCTAAAGTTTTGCCGCGATATCGATGCCAATTTTTTCGAATATTCTTACAGGTGTAAGAAACTAAGCATAGCATCAAATTGTATATGCGGGGATTCTTTTCTTATACCTATAAGAATGTTCGAAAAAATTGGCATCGATATCGCGGCAAAACCTTAGGCCCTATGAGACGTTTGATAATTTTACATGGTGATCTTAAACTTTTGACCGGTACTGTACATGAGTCGCACAAGTCCAAAATTTGTTTATTTTTATTAAGAAAATGCTTTTGAAATAGTCTAATGTACACTTGTAATGCTAAATGACAAGGCATAAAGCAGCGTTTGGAAATCCGCTCAAATTTCCAATGATAGTTTGAACGGTAATAAATATTTTTGGAACAACTCGGCAATTTCACCAGTTGTGGAATTAGTTACAGAATTCAAAAGTATCGCTAACTTATTTTATGATTTTATTTTTGGAGAATGCAGATTTTAGAACTGTACGACTTATACGTGTTATGTGACCTTCTTTCGAAACTTGAAACATTTGACATAATTTGTGACAATGAACAGTTGTTTATTAACACTGCTCATTGCCATAAAAAACTGTATTCAAGAATGCAACCATTATGAAATTACTGACTATCATTATGTGATGCAATTATGCTCTTCCAAAATTCTTGAAGAGATTTCTTAGACTTCTTATGCTGCCTAGCTGATATTTTTACCATTGAAACGTTGGACGTGAAATAACTTCTGATTGAATGGTTTCGGATTCTTCCAAGCTGTGCCCGATGTAAAACTGGAATATCGTGTACTGTGGACAGCAGTTTTCGAAAACAGAATATTACAGATTTTGTAATTTAAACACACGTACTTCATTCCTGTATACACATGTGTTGGTGTTGCAGATTTCTTCCGAAAATAGTCTAAATAGCAAGTGCTTTTGTCTGGTACTTCAGTAAACCGCAATCAATTTAAAGTTCAAAGTAACACTATTTGTGTCTGACTAATATAATAGTTTCAATACAAGATTTTGCAGGCCATTTTGCAGGCCCAATTTTCTATTTCTTCTCTATAATTGATTTCATAAGAAAGGATCGGAAAAATTCGTTATTTCTTTTGAGTTCAAGCTAGAATTCCACCTACTGTAATTTCGTGCCACTTTCGCAATTGGCTGTGGAATATTTTGACACTTTGTGTAAGTCGCTGAGTCAACAACAAGAAAGTAACTAAATGAAGGCCTATAACACCGTGTCAGCGAGCAGCCAATGAAAACTGTTGTCTGCTTGAGTTCACAGATGTTCTTGCAGTATAACCTACAGGCCAGTTATCCTGTGAATTTTTGCGGTCTCTACTCATAAGACAAAGGTCAAGCCACACTATGTAAAATAATGTCCCGTGAATATAAAAAAAATTACTTAACACAACGTATGATGACCACGTACAAAAAATATATATGTTGAACTATTTTAACCTCAATGATTAAGAAGAGGGTGGAGTTTTCACATTATAAAATTCCAGGTTTGTCTAGAGTCAGTAGTTCAATAATGGTGCTACCCAATCTGAAATTTTTGCACAATATATCTACATCTCCTCTAGATGGCACTACATCACATCAACTTGTATACCGTTTAACTGATCGTCATTAAATCTTGTTTACATGTATAGTTGATCACAGTGAATATTTTCGCGATATTAAAATGTTCTGTAACTCTCCACTAAATGGCACTGCAGTGCATCGACTTCTATACCGTTCAACGGATCGTCACGTAAATTTGTATACATGGATAGCTAAACAGCAGTAGAAATACTAAGAATCATCGTTGTAGATGTGGATCTTGAAAGTGTAAAACCACAACAATATCTTCTAAAACTAATTATCGACGTTCAATCATGACATATGATAATTTTGTGCATTGTAAAGTTCACAAACTAGAATATATAGATCATTTAGTTCCCTCGTTAATTAAATCATGCTTCAAGTATACTATTTTATATTCCCAGTTATGAGCGTCGTTTGTATTGGCACGTCTACGTCCACTGAAGTTAATACAGTCTAGCGGTATACAGCTTTGTATCAAGTCCTGTGTTCTTGGCACTTGTACTGCAGTTACTGAATAGGGACTTGCTCACGCAACTTGCGAGGTAGGAGTCCTGCAATGATTTTGGTTGGCCATTATAAAAATGTCTCGAAACATCAGGGTGGCAGTAGTCTTGGGTAACTACGCACTTAAACTGGAATCTGACCATCAAATTTGACAAGAAAAACCTTTTAAGTTTGAACATTTGCATATATTATGATTAGAGATGATGGTTTATCGCGGGAAAACTTGACTGTTTGCTGGATTACAACATACATTCAGCATAGTAAATAGTTAATGGCTTTCACTTGTACTTGTAGCTGATACCGTATTCAGCTGAGCCAATAAAAATCCCACTATTTTGGTAGTTCATGCCTGATGTTAGTCGGCAGGCGATAACGTTGTGTCAGACGCGTGTTACCCAATTATTAGAGATTATGGTATTTCGCGAAAATGTTTTCTGCCAACACACGCACTGTGGTTTCTTGCGACATGTGTGATTCGATGTTATACTTCTGACGTAACTTATTTGCCTACAGACTAATAATAAGCATATTACAATGACGGGATTATTGTTGGGTTAGTCAAATAAGGTAACAGCTCAAAGTAGAAGCAAGTACAAGAGTAATATTTTGATAAGCTGAACGTACGTTTAAACCCAGCAAACAGTAAAGTTTTCCCGCGATTTACCATTATATCTACTAAATATATATTTGAAAAGAACTGCAGAATTTTCAAGGCTATGTTGTCATAAAAAATTGCCACGATATACCATCATCTCAAATTATGACTAGCTGCTTGCCCGCGGCTTTACCTGCGTGGGATTTCTGAATGAAAACTGTAACGATAGATACTGAGGACACGGTGAAAACACATTTTACGGCTTTTGACACCCAAAGCATATCGATACCTCACCAAGTTTATGAGATGTCGAGAATACGGGAAAATATATTTTAACAATTTTTACCCATTAGCAGAATCCTACGCCGCAAGTGGAAGCTATCCCTACAATATCCATACTTCATATAGAAAGTCAACTCTTCTGCCAGTGGTCTCTACTTTACGCGTATATAACATCACATCAGTTCACCGTCGCCATACCTTACACGGGATTCAAACCCAAAACCTCCTACCAGTGTTCCAAACCGCTAAATTATTCTTAAGAAATTGAATGGGCGTGTAAAGGTCCGTGTCCAAAAAGGTATGCGTATCAATAGCACAGCAAACAGTAACAACTTTTAAATTATTTCTCCATGACCATACCTGCTTTTTGGGTTTTATGGAACATTTGATGTATTTCCAGCCCACGGCCGTAGAAGATCAAGTCTGGACACTCGCCTGGAATCTTGACCCCCTTGTTGTTTGGCTGCAGTTCACCAAGTTACTGAGAATGCTTTGGCGCTGTAATCCAGTCGGTCCAGCTCAAACTCCGCCCACTTCCCTTCCACTAAGATAAACAGTTTATCGAAACGTATATTTTATCAATTTATGAAATACTTCCTTCGCTCACAATTTTAAATCATGGCTCCAGAAATCTTTATTTACTTTATAATGTTAACAATGGAAAAAAGTGGGCGGAGTTTGATTCCGACCGCCCGGATTATAGCGCCAAAAAGTACAACATTCTCAGTAACTTGACGAACTACAGCCATACAACAAGAGGGTCAAGCAAAATACATTGGTAGATAGGCGAGTGTCCAGACCTGTTCTTCTACGACCGTGTTTCCAGCCTATAAATTATAGAATTTTGGAAAATGGTGAACTAGCTTTTTAGGTATTAACGTAAGTTTCATTCATATTCAAGCAACATATATAAATCTCAACAAGTTTAAGAGGTACAGAGGATTAATTGGAACCATTAAAATTTTTTAATGTCCTTAGAGGTTGAGTTTCAAAAAGTCCTGAAACAACTTTTTCTGAAGAGAAATTCCCCTCAAAATCTCAACGGGTTTAAGAGTTATCGAGAACTGATTGTAAACACATTTTACGGCTTTTCACCACTTAATTTTCGAAACTCAAAAATCGAAGTGTTAAATAATAAACATTTTATAAACTTCATTCTGAAAAATAAATAACTTCGATGTCATATTAGGTTTAAGCACTGTTGCGGATTCATTGAAAACACATTTCATCCATTCTCACCCCCTTGATTCTCGAATTTCAAAAAATTCTTCTTAGTTGGTGCCTACGGCGTAAAGGGAACTCACCCTCAAAATTTAATGTATCTAGGTCGATCGGTTTGGACTGTGCGTTGATGAGCGAGTGAGTGAGTGTGTGTGACTTAGATAGAGATAACTAGCTGCCAGGCAACGGCTTTTCCCGCGTGAAATTTTTTAAGGGAGAGACTATGCCGATAACTTACCGAATTAATGAAACATTGGGGACATGAGGGAAACACATTATACGTAGAGACACTGGAAAATCGCGAAAATATTTAACATAGTCTCCAATAAACTGTAGTATCTCAACCGTGCCACGTGTGAACAGGTTTCTTGCAAATCACACATGTCCTGTGTTATAACTGTACAGTTCTAATTGGGTCTGTTGAAGAGAGACACAGAGCTTCATATAAACGATAGCCTATAAAATTGCAAAACCTTCAGTGTTATACATAGTATGTTGGAGCCTAGCAAACAATCTACTTTTCTCGCGATATACCAGTGTCTCTAATTATACGACTTGTTGGTCTGAATTATTAAGAAATAGAATGCGTATACATATACAGGTGCGTTTCCAAAGATATAAACGTATCAATTGGGCGGCAAAAAGTAACACATTTTAAATTATTGTAAACTGAAATGTAAGTTCAATTAAAATAAAATTAAGATATCCCTCTCTGAATAACCAGATTGCACCAAGAGCGCCTACAATTTTTAACACTGACGTAAGTAGTGAGTTCATTTATTTATGATTGAAAATTTTCGGTGAAGAGTAACTGCAAGTAGAGCTTTAAAAAGTTGTAATGAAAATGTTAACAAGAAAATAGAATGTTTCAACTCTTAAAGAATGTGTTGCTAAAATTGAAAGTTTTGATGGCTTATTAAATACAAGAACAAAACATATGAATTAGAACGTTGGATAGGTAAGTTTGTTCAGGAAGGTATGAAAATAAGGACATCTGGATGGAAGACAACTCATGTCTAATGGGAAGCACGAACCAAAGACTGACAGTGGCATGGAAAATATAATACCCAGCCAAGAAGTCACAGGACATCTTAAGAGCATTGCAGTGTGTACATTTTCATGACAGGAGTCATGTTAAGACTATTCTGCTATAGTCAGACGACAGTTATCTTGTGACATTCCTAACATGCTCAACTTCTTAACCACACACAGCTAACAGAGGAGTCATTACTGAATATATGACAGGTGCTTTTGCCTATGTCTTGAGGGGCGCCCAGAGGATGAGCGAAAAATGTTCGCGGCAGGGTTCTGCGTGTACGTTAGTGTCAATGTGGAGGTGCAGAAAGCTGTTCGCCTGAAAGCACCACACAGCACGCAGGATGCCTTGATTTGGGGACTTGAGAAAGAGTCAACAAGACAAGAGCCTGCAATTCGACAAGCCACATTTGTGGTGACAATCAGGATAGCTCCATAAGACAACTATTACAGTCATCGCAGGCACGGAGAGTTTGTGACGTGACAAAACAAAATTTTAATCGATTTGATAATGCACAGGAAATATTCACTATTCCAAATTGGAGAACAGAGTTACATGTTGGAGTGCCATCAATTTTTTCCTCAGCAAGAAGGCACGTTTATCTCAAACGCCTATAAGTAGAGTGAGTGATTTTGGGTGAAAATAATTCTGCATCACTTTGTTTCAATATCTTACGTGCACATCTATATATCTATATATATATATATATATATATATATATATATATATATATATATATATATATATATATATATATATATATATATATATATATATATATATATATATATATATATATATATATATATATATATATATATATATATATATATATATATATATATATGCTTCATGGTTATTGGTAGAGTGTATTTGAGTAGAGATGTCGCTCATTTGACTATGCCAATCAGAAGAATGTTACTGCGACACCACAGTCTGTGATTGGCTGGTAGAACCTCAAGACGCTGAGGGTTAAAAACATCCAATCACTGAACAAGAAGCTGAGCTGCAGGTGTCCACGTAAGACATAGAATCAAGTTGGTGTAGAATTCTATTCACCAAAAATCACAGGCTCTACCTATAAGTCATTCGGGATAAAGTGAGTACTACAAATTTAACCGTTGATACTATCACTGTTCCTGAACATAATTCAACATTACTGTACCTATAGTTGCCTTACTGCAGTTACGAATGGCAGTGAAATTATACAATATAGTTCCATGTATTTTCATACTTAAATACAACAATACTGAAACAAAATCAACCGAAATCGACATAGTATTTCATACAACCAATAAACTTTTTCTTATCAAATTACATGGGTTCCTACCGAATGCATAAGTTATCTTAGGCGCGCAAACATCAAATGCTGCGTCCAGAGAGGTTAGACATTTCCCGTCGTTAGCCGTTACGCGCGGGAAGATACGAATTGGCTGTAAATAGAACGTAAGTAGGGATATTTTGAGTGCTCAGTTTATCCCGAACCGCACATAAATAAACATGTCACGTGCATGAGGTGCAAGTCAAATACTCAGGCAATGTCCAAAGAAATGATAGAGAGAGTGATACGAGCCCTGCATATCTGAATTTTAAACATCCAGTTTATGTTTCTGAAACAATTACACAGTGAAGCTCATTAGTGCTGGATATCTATATATATAAAAATGAAAGCTGACTGATTGACTGACTGACTGACTGACATATCAAACTGCAGCCCAAACCACTGGACCTAGAATCGTGAAATTTTTTGTGGGGGTTCCCCTCAGGTTGTAGGCGAGCACTGAGACGGGATTTTTCGAAATTCGACCTCTAAGTGGGTGAAAAGAGGTGAAATGTGTTTCCGAAGAAACGTCGATAGAGCTCGAACCCGACGGTCAATCGTCGTAATTTTTACTTTAATAGGACACTCGTAAAAATGCATATTAGCCATTTTAAGGATTTTTCGAAATTCAACATTTAAGGAGGTGAAAAGCCCTTAAATGTGTTT